>PVHP010007450.1:0-57218 GCA_004024765.1 Zapus hudsonius
GGCCTATCCTGTGTTGATTGAATGACTGTGGTTATAGGTCCCTTGTTCATCATTCATTGTCTGCAGAGTTCCCTATGGATCCTCCCTGATATGACTGTGGTGGCTCCTCTCTTGTCAGGATCTCATCCATCGGCCTAAGGTTGGTTGGTAAGGTTAGATGGGCCACATCTCTCTCGTTGTATCCTGCAAAACACAAACAGAGGCCTAATTTCAAAAACCTACAGAGAACTCAAAAAAATTAATAGCAAAAACCCAAAATGCCCCCTCACAGAATTTCTTCCTTTTTAAAAGACAATAGGCTGCTATGTAACAGCATATGATATATCCTCATTACGAATGATTACTATTAGTTGACTATTTTATGTAGGATTAAAGACCTTCAAATATCACAGATATGCAGCATGACAATCAGATTACCTTAATCTGTCTTTAATGCCTCCAATCACATGCTACAAATTCCAAGTGAGTTTCTTACACAAGCAGCTGAAGACATCTGATTGCTGATTGGATGTGCTTCAGTAAAAAGATTTGATGTGGTAGTATCACAGTTGTCTTCCTGATTACCAATGTCTTTGAAATGTTGTGTGAGTTTTTGAGTATCCAGAAATGTAAGACAGTGGCTTTACTGTATGTTCTTGCTTTCTTTTTACTTAGCCCTTGTATGCCAACCAGAGATATAGACGGTAATAAAGCCTGGAGGTATAAAACATATTTTTCTTTTTTGTTTAGTCTAAATCCAAGTAATTCTTTTTTTAAGTTTATACACAGACTGATACATTAATGTTGAAGAAAATTATGGGATTCTGTAATCTCCTTATTCACACACACACACCTCTTTTAGGCCAGAGCAATGATGAAGTCTGTCTTAAGCTTTCCATTAATTATTGACACAAACCAATTAGTTACAGTTTGTGTAACACCTTGTGAACCTAAAATGAAAGAATGGAAGGGTATATAATAATTTCATAGGTAATACAGAGTCATTGACTATTATGTCATGCTAAATTCTTAATCAAGAAGGTCAACCCAATCCTCTCTGGAATCAATTTCTGCAGTAACAGAATTTGAATTGTGCTTGTCCATTAAGGAATTGGCTAAGAAGTTCAATCCATGATTTTAAAGAGGAGCAATCTGCCTGATTATGCATGTAGACTTTCACGATATGTATTCTTTTATGGATGATTCCAGAGATCCACGTGGCATCCCTACATGTGTACTTGAGAAGTGATGTCAATCAGCACACTTCTCTTCTGCAATGGTGAGTCTCCATTATCAATTTGACTGGATCAAGAATCAAACAAGAGATATGTCTCTGGGCCAGGCTGTGAGGGCATTTTCAGGAAGGATTAAATGGGAGAGAAGACCCTTTCCAGGATACAAAGAGTCTGAGGAAGAAGAAGGGCTGCTCATGTCTCCCCACCTTCACCCCTTTTGGGTGGGTGCATCTGCCTCATCTCTTCCCTCCTTACTGACAAAGGAATACAGCTTCTTTGGCCTCCTAATGTGCCTGGAGATTTAGTGGTTCTCCAGGAATTTTCCAGATCTTCAGGGCCAGACTGTAACTATGTGGGTTTCCAATCTCCTAGATGGAGCAGTTGTGGGGGTTTCAGCTTCTCCAATGGGCAGACAGACATTAATGGAGCACCCAGCCAACATAGTGTAAGCCAATCAGATACATCCCCATTGTGATACATAAACTCATTCTATGGTGTCATTTCTTCCACAGAACGATGGCTAACACACCTTCTGAAAGAGTGATTTATTTAACATCCTATGATGGGTAAGTGGTTTGTGTATTTTTAATAGTACACAGGACGTCTGCATTAAAGTAAGATTTGGGACACTGTCTTTACTTGAAAATTAAGTATGTTTTAATATCACTTAGACACAAAGTGATTAGGGTCATATTGGTGGTGATTAACAACCCGTGTCAGTTTAATTTGACTGTGGTCTGCCTATATCCTCAGTTCAACAATACTTTGAAATGTTTTTTGCTGAAACTGTTCCTTCAATGTCACTTCCGGTCTTGTTATCTTCAGCCACTCTTTCAGTAGAATCTGTGGATCAGAATTAACGCTTCTCCCTTGGCATCCATAACTCACCTTTTCCACCACACACCTCCTTTTCCTGGATTACAAACAGCTATGAAGTAGGAGGTAAAACGTGTGAGCAGTTTACTCCTGCCCTTCATACCTTGTCATTTAAATACCATGATGCACACTGAACATTGTGGTATAGAGTCAGAATGCCTCATGTTATGTTGTAAAGAACTAAGATAAGGAAGGAAAAAAAAAACCAAGATGCAGGAGTATTCTTGTTTCTTCAGCCAACTAACAACATCATTATGAGATGTTGTTTCTTCAACGCATATTTAGCTGGTATTTGTTACAATCTTTTATTGCCCATTCTGTATTTCCTTTGCTTTAAACAAGCACTGAGGTTGGCATGGATCTTGACCTGGTTGGTTGACTTTGATTTTTACTTCTCAACAGTCTGGTCCAGTAGAAGACCTACTTGGTGTCTCCATGTTGGCTAGGCATAGTTCTTTACCTGGCAAAATAACTCTAAGTATCTTCGCTCAATAGTCTGTTCCAGTGGTAGACCTACATGGACTATTCTATTTTATTTTTGAGTATGTAAATAGCAGTCTTAACTGGCCACACTAATGAAGACTAGAAGCGGCTGCATTTTGCAGGCTGCAGTGAGAGCATTTACATTGGTCAGGGTTCAAACCCTCACTGGATGCAAGTAAACCACTGTACAGACAAAAGATGCTGAAACTGGACAGCCTTCACTTCTTTTTTTCTGAGCCTAGTGATCATCCATCCTGATGAGGCTGATAGCAGAGACTCGCCAGTAACTCACTGAAGGATATTTTGTTGTAATTTATTTGTCATTTTTTAATAAAAAAAGTTTTACTCTTTTATCCCCAGTCCTTCGCCCCCCCATTCTACTGAGGATTATACTTGGTAGGATCATTGGCATTCATTCTGGGGTCATGAAGGCCTCAGTCAGTTTTTTGGGGAGGAGGGAGATTAGACAGTGGTTCAGCCTACTACCTCCCACCCTGAGGCTTTTAGACTCTTTCTGCACCTTCTTCCATAATGTTTCCTGGGCCTTGGCAGGCAAGTTATGGATTTGATTTACTGTTGAGTTCTCTCTAGTCTCCATCTCTGTTCTGATGAGATTTAAGTGACCACAGTATTTGTCACCATCTCCCTGGAAGTGATTTTGAGGCTATCCCTGAGAGCAGTACTCATGTCACCATTTCCTCTACAGTGACTTCTGGGCCTGGGCAGATGAAGTGGAGGTGACCCATCTCATGGTAGACAGTTGGCTATGTATTCTTGATGTATTGATATATCCCGGATCTCCCCAGTATTTTCCACCCTCTGTAAGACAAATTCTCCAACCTAAAATGAGAGCAACTTGGCTTGAATTCAATGGCATAAGCATCGTTATTAGAGAGATTTATTGATGTGTATGCCCACACTCTTGTTAGCTGAAAAGCAGTGGAGTTTCTCCTGTCCTAGGAAGTCTGTCTTGGTTCCCAGAACTAGATAACAATTCTTCTCCACTGAGAGGGTCTCATTTCCAATCCCTGAATAGTTGGTTATCCACATAGGCTATGTGCCACTATTGCACAAGTATGGATATCTTGCCCAGCTGGTTGATTTTGTATCTAGCAGGATCTCCTCCTTATTTTCTCTACTGGCAACCATTGTCCCCCAGCATCTCACCTAGCACTTTCCAAGGCTAAGAGGGCTAGCCAAGAGCCAGGAAGAAACTGGCTTTCCTCTCAGATCCAGCATGGTTTCTTGATGTCCTGTGATCACAGGATGTGGTGTTTTTAACAATAGAGCCTTACCTTTTAACTCTGGCAAATAACCAAGTGCTTTGTCAATGGCCTGCATTATTTTGGGGACCTCATGTCTCTTCCTGACCAATAGCTCACTGTGGGGGGCAACCCAATTCTGGGGCTGGGATTTACCAGCCAAAGTACATGGTCTTAGGGTTAAGCTTTCTCCCTCTCCTATGGGACTTTTCTGTTTAAGGACCACTCCCCCCCCTTATTGAGGAGAAGATCTTGTAGAATCCTATCTAGGAGGAAGGTTTCTATGGAATTGATTGATGTTTGCAGCTTTGTGTAATAACTCCCCCACCCCCACACTGTTCCTTCCTGCTACCCACAAAGACATTTCCACCCACTGCTTATTTTCCTCTTTCCTTTCATTTTTCTCTTTCTTTTTTCTACCATCCATTCTTTCTTTCCTCTTTTTTTTCTTTCCTTTGGCTGACCTCAAACTTGTTGACTTGCCCTTCCTCCCCTCCTTCTCTATCTCCCCTTTTTTTCTAGCTTCATTCTAGCCCCATGCCCATTACATTGATGCTTATAATAAACCACTTACAATCAAGAGAAGCTGATCTGGGAACCGCATATGAGAGAGAACAAGTGACAATTGTCTTTCAGAGCCTATGTGACCTTGCTTAGTATGATGTTTTGTAAGTCATTCCATTTACCTTCAAATATATGTGCCACATCTTCATTAACCATTCATTTGCTGATGTGCATCTGTGCTGAATCTAGTTTCTGACTATAGTGGAAAGAGCAGTGATGAATATGGTCAAGTAAGTGTCTCTGTAGTAAATAGTATGGTCTTTGGGGTATATATCCAAAAGACATATAGCTGGATCTCATTATGGTTGCATTTTCAGCAATACGAGGAGTCTCCATACTGATTTTCATAGTGGCTGTACATGTTTGTCCTCCCAGTTCAGTGGATCAGGGCTCCTCTTTCCCCATAGCCCTGCCAACATTTCTCATCATTTGCTTTTTATTTTATTTTATTTGTGAATGCCATCCTGGAGTGAGATGGAATCTCATAGTCATTTTAATTTGCATTTCTGAGATGTGTAGAGGTCTGGAGCTTCTCTTTATCACCTGAACTATTCTTTATCAACAAAATTAACAGTAAGAAATTCTGTACCATAGCAGGGCATGATGGCACACCCTGTTAATCCCACCACTTGGGAGGCAGAGATAGGAAGATCCCTGTGAGTTTGTAGCCACCCTGAGACTACCTGGAAAATATCAAACAAGATTATTAATAAATTTCAAACAAGATTTATTAATAAATTCAGAGAACCTGAACAGTTAATGATATCCCGTCAAGAGATGAACCACTCCAGGCCATTTGTGTTAGGCCCCAAGTAAAACACAAGAGTGGTGGAGAAAGAAAGAGACCTATAACTATAGCCAGCCAGTCATCCCAGATTAAGTCAGTGAGACAGACACCAATGACTTCCAACGCAACTCAAAATAGAAGCACAGAGACTCTTAAGGTCACAACAACAATGAAACAGACTTAAAACTCACCCTCTATGACCCAGGGAACTGAGCCAAAGAGAGGGTGGAAAGATTGTAAGAGCCATGGTGGGAGAGATTACCCAGAGACATTATTCACCTCATCTACAATTCATAAAGGGGGGGGGGGAACAACCTTGTTGCCTCCTGTGGTATCCATAACCCCACTGAGGAGGATACCCAGTGGATTGGGGATTGGGGGGAGGAAAATGGGAATATAAGCACAATATTTATTCAATCAATGTATCTAATTTTGGGCAATAAAGATAAAGAAAAAAATTTAAAAAGTCATCTTTCATCTTATTTAGCTTTTCCAGTGTCAACATTCTGTTAAACCAAAATTTAAAATGTTTTCTAAGAAAATGTTATATTGTAGGAAAATCTATTCTAAAATTTTCAGTCAATTTATAAGAGAATATTTAGTTTGTTTTAAGACATGTTTGAAAATGAAAGACGTTTTAAGAATCTCTACACTTTTATGAAGCTCATTAAAATTCAGTGGTGTTTATAAATGTATAATCACTGCTGTTGGTGATGTAGAAGTATATATTTAAACACATATATTTTCAAATTTCTTTTCTTTTACAACAGGAGTTTCAGACATAGATAAAGCTAAAATAAATGAAGTATTAGAAATGAGCACACACCAGGCATAGTGGCACACACCTTTAGTCCCAGCTACCAGGAGACAGAGGTGGGAGGATTGCCATGAGTTTGAGGCCACCCTGAGACGACATACTGAATTCCAGGTCAGCCTGGGCTGGAGCGAGACCCTACATTGAAAAACAAACATAAAAACAAATGAGCAGAAATTTGCATAAGTTAATACTTGCATGAGATCATACCTGTTAAGACTCATAAAATTATCCACTACTAATAGTTATTTTTCTACCATTAATTTCATATATATGTTATATTTTTATGTGCATTTATGTATACATATACACATATGTAAATATATATAGTCTTTATACAATATGTGAAGAATTACTTAACCTTGGAAATATAACTTGTAAAGCTACAGTGGCAATATAGTTGAGAAACAATGTAATGTATAATAGGAAATTTTTCAGCTAAAGCAAAAGACTTACTGATATTTTAAAGTTAGCTTGACCTATATTGTGAGTTCAAGGTCACCCAAGATTACATAGGGACTCTCTCAAAATGAACCCAGAAAGTTATAAAATGTAATCTTATGTTAAATGGACTATAAGTCTATAGTTTTAAGGAAAAGATCCTTTCTGTATGTGTTCATTAGAAATCAAAAATATTTTTTGTATCTAGCTTAAAGTAAAACAAAAATAGGAATTAAACTATGTATAGTTTTATAGCTTTTTTAAAGAGAACTTTTGTTATTTGTCATTAATCTTTTAGCGAAACTTTTGGAGCTCTCTGAACCATAGACCAATGAGACAACACACTTTTATTTATTCACTCTGGGAGAATTTAAAGGAAAAGAAGCATACCTAGTTCCTCTAATTAAAATATCAAATCCATACACAGTTTGGCTGGTACATGGAACAATAAGGAAACACTGGCTTAGTTTAATTTATTCTTCTAAAGTGCCAACTCAGAAGCTTCCATTGAATTCAGTCCAGGCTCAAAAATATAATTGATGTCAGTTCTAATTCTCAGCCAACAGTCAACTACAGACAAACGCTGAATCTGCTCTGTTGCCTTTGTTTGGGTTTCAGGTACAGGGCCTGCCTGCCATATGGTATCTTTGAGGGTGTGTGTGTGTGTGTGTGTGTGTGTGTGTGTGTGTGTGTGTGTTAATATTGCTAACATTCTTGATTTGCAAACAAACAAAGAAAAAGCAGTTTGCTTATTGCCTAGAACCACTACAGACCACCAACTGCTCAGTGGTATTAAAGTCACAGAGAGCATCAACAAATAGACATTCCTGTCCAAGATATTGCTTCATCAGTGAACCCTTTATTTGCCCTTGACATGCTGTTTACTTTTCACCACCAAATGGCTGTACATTTATAATGTATGAATTGACAGTGCACTAATATAAAATTCAGGACATTTTGCAACAGATATGTGTATTTTGGACAAGTTTCACAGCTAAAGTGTTTATTGAATTATCACTGCCTACGAAGGTTTAGGGTTTTCTGATATGTAAGAATATTTTATTTCAAATTTACAAACCTTATTTATTTGATGATAAATGAGTGGATGATTGAATAAATGACTGGATGTTTATAGAAGTAGCAAATAAATAACTAAAATGTATTTATCTACAATGGGTAATTAACTACTAAACATACTGAAAAATATTCATAGTTGCTTTATATTATTCTAACTCTACTCAGTTAAGGTATTGTCATTAAAAATCTATCAGTGTCAGGCATTTCATAATACTTTGAGATGAACATAGAAAACAAAATCCATGCACTCAAGAAGGAAGAATTTTCATGTCCAACAGAAATATGAGAGACAAAGGTGGCTCTTGTAATCAATATATTACTATTATTAACCACTAGTGGAAGAAGATTAAAATTCCAGAGATAAGACAAATCCCAAGAGAGTAAAAACAGGAAGTTAGTGTAATTTTGAAGATTCTATAGGTTTAATATTAAAAACCTTGGATTCTAAACAATATTACAGGAAAAATTCCTCACATGTAGAAAGGCAAAGAGGCGAGAAAAAAACAGGCTGCATTTTTGGTAATGATGGGTTCCCATGTAGGTAGAGCAGAACAGAGAATATTTCCAGATAATTCACTGCCAGATTTTCTAAGAAACTGAGAGGCATTCAGACTTGATGTAATGAGGTGCTTCCTTCAAACCCGAGACTCTAGATCATTCTAACCAAAACCATTGATGGTGCCTGATTCAACAGTTAAAGTAGCTTTATTAGGAAAACTCCACTTTTGTCTTTTTTTGCATGGAAGACATTGACAAAAATATACAAAAATGTCTCATTTAACTAAAAAATAGTGTTGGCAAATAATAATAAGTTTGTACTTCATTACATCGATGGTGGGATTAGCCTAGCTCCATGCAAACATACATGCATGTGTTCACACTACAGTTTTACAGATTTAACTTGTCTAGCGTGATAAGCAGAAGCAAAAGTCTTGAAATGCTCACTGGTGCTTATGTCAACATTTCCTGTAAGTGATGATGGCCGTATACTTGGTTATCAACCACATCCCAATGTAAGCAAGTTAGTCCTCTGTACTGACAAAGTAGAAAATGTAGAGAAATATAAAAAATATAAATATAAAATAAATATATATAATGTAAATAAATATAAAAGAAAATATACAAAAATAGAGAACATAGAAAAGTAGAGAAAGCACTGAGCTCTTTCTAAATACCTGACTTCACAGAGTTCCTTTATGAACATGCACCCAGCAGTTATAACTCAAGATCTAGGATTGAAATACACTACCTTATGACCTATAAGACTGTGTCTGTTGGCACTTGGACAGAAGGATAAGCTGTGTGGTGCTCCCAGACAAAGGATTTCAAATGATTTTCACAATGTTGCTCATTTCATTCACAGCTGACCTCTCTTGTGAGTTTCTTTAAATGCTCCCTCAAAAGGTCAGGCAGGACTGGGCAATTTTTCCTGTGGGACATCGAGTCTGACCTTTGGGTTGTTATCCTCCTTTCCCTGTAATTCTGCCTCCTGGATACACAGTTGCAATGGAACATGGCTGATGGGTTGATGGTGGTTTTTATGAAAGGCTTTTGGTTGATTTGGAATGCCCTGGACGCCTGATGCCAACTAATGATCAAGCTCTAGGCAGCTGGGCCATAATCTGCAGCCATTTCTTCAGAGCAGCAGTTCCCAGCCTCGGCTTCCCTGTGGACTCACCTGGGGAGCTCATCTGCAGCTCACTACTCAGGCCTTTACCTCCAGCCAATTACAGAGAACCTCTGTCCCTAGCACCCAGACATCAGCAACTTTCAAAACCTTCCCAGGGGATTCCAGTATGCTGTGGAGGCTGAGCACAGTTGTCCTCTCATCAGATCCCCCTCTGAAGGCATTGAACAGCAATTGATTTCTCTAAATCTCTGTTTCTCTATCAGAAGTTGAATTGGATCTAATTTACATGTCTCGAAATTGGGAAATATTTTATGATGTTGTATTTCATGTAAGAATTTCCCCTAATTATGTTAACTCAATTTTCTACTTTGTACTCTAGAGAATATGAGAGATGCAGAATGTCTTAATAGGATGCCACTGCAGTGTCTTTGTGTGGTGGGAGTATGTGTGTGTGTGTGTGTGTGTGTGTGTGTGCATGAGTGTGTGTGTATGGTATGAGTTTAGGTATGTGTACATATGTGTGTGTGAGTGAGTGTGTGAGTGCATGTATGTGTGCATGGAGGGAGTATGTGTGTGTATGTGTAATCATAAGCATGGAAGGTCAGAGGTCAACCTTGGATGACATTTCTTAGGTGTCACCAGCCTTCCCTTTGAGACACAGTTTTTCATAGGCTCAGGACTCCCCTAATTCAGTTAGACTGCTGGCAAGTGAGCCCCAGGAATTTACCTGTCTCTCCTTGTGCTGGGATTAGGAATATATGCCATCACATCCCATTTATTTATGTGAAGTCGAGGGGAACTCGGTTCCTCATGCTTGAAAGACAAGTATAACTGAACTAATGTCAAAGTCTCTAGAACAAGTTTCTGTAGACAGGTCATGCTCATTTTAGTTAGGTTATTCTGCACTCAAGAATTTACTCCAGGACTAATTATGATATATACAGAATCATGCATGGTTTACAGTGAGACCAGTGTTTCCTGTAATCCCTCTGTGGAGTGAGGAATGAGGTTTGTTCTGAAACACACTACATGAAACGGATAGTTTCTTTCCAAATTCATGCTACCCAAAGACAGAAGATGCACACTCACTGCAGGAATCATACAAACAAACATCCAATGCAGAGAAAATGAGCTTTCAGAGTAAGATCTCCAAGGAACATGCAATAAAAATGACATCTCTATTCTTTTCTTAAAACTTTTTTATTGATAGCTTCCATAATTATAGGCCATAAACTATTATGATTCCTACTCCACTCTCCTTCCTATCCCTTCCTCTTCTCAGTTAGTCTCTGTTTTGTTTCTGTGTCATCATCTTTTCCTCTCATTATGTGTAGGTATTTTCAGGCACTGCAAAGTCATGAATATCAAGGCCATTTTGTGTCTGAAAGTTTGCATTGTAAGCAGACCTACCCTTCCTTTGACTCTTACAGTCTTTCCGCCACCTCATCTGTAATAGACGCTGAATCTTGGGAATAAAAGAGAAGCTTCTCTAGCCAAAAGTGAGAGTAGCATTATAGGGATATGTTTATTTTTTTAAATGTGCTGATAAGGCAGTTTGGTGGGCTTAATATATGTATTTAGCTGGACAACTGCAGGCATTACTCTCCTAGGGTGCATGACTTCCCCTGCCATAGGCTTTTGACTAGGTCTTCAAAGTATTTATATTCTTTCCACCCCCCTTTTCTGCAGTATTCTCTGAGTCTTGGAGTGTGTGATAAAGTGCTCTAGTACTGAGCACTTATCAGTCACTAAGCATCATTATTCTTAGCACATTGATGAATTTGGAGTCTCCCCATCAGTGACTGTTATCTGCAAAAAGAAGCTGTTTTGACAGAAGCTGTGAGCAGCACTAATCTATTGGCATAAACATTATATAAATATTTAAAAAAGGAACTTTGGTGAGCATACCATATTCCCTCCAGGGTCTCTGACTTTCCAAACCATAAGCTTTTGACTAGGATTCCAATTGATGTGGAAGGGAGGAGTATTTGGGACACTATCTTCAAGACAGAAAGTGGCTATTACTTCATGTTCACATGGCGGAAGTCATTACATCCATAAGAATTGCACAATATTCAGCAACAGGATCCTACCTCAGGCCCGGGGAGGGTATTCAAGAGCTTTGACAGAATCCTGTCTTGTTTTTGGGACCCCATGGGTCACTTTGGTCAATAGCTCAGTGAGGGAAGGAGCTGGTGACTGAACCAGGAATTGTCAGACTGATTGATTTTTCACAGGCTTAGACTGTCTCCCCTTCTATTCACTGCCCCCCTTGCCAGAAAATGCCCACTACTTGCTAATAGGCTACAGTATGCAAGGGAGGATTTTATGATTTTGAACCACTTTTGGTTTAACTTCCTGCTTGTCATCCCCCATCCCTTACCCCTCTTTCACAAACTCTCACTTTTCCCAACTGGTCTGTGTAGAGTTTATAGTTAGCCTGGTTAGGAACCACATGTGAGAGAGAATATGCAGCATTTGACTCTCTGTTCCTTTGAGAGTTCGCTTGGTAAGATCTGCTCCAAGTCAGCCCATTTTTCTCTAAATTTCGATAGGTCATTTTTCCTTTCAGCTGCGTAAAATTCCATCGTGTAAATAAACCATAGTTTTGGTATCCATTCCTCCATGGATGGGCATTTGGGTTGATTCCAAATCTTGGCTATTATGAATTGAGCTGCTATAAACATAGTTGCAAAAATGTCTCTATGCTGAGATGTGACATCTTGCAGGTAGATGCCTAGTAGAGGGATAGCTGTTGCTGAAGAAACCACAGAAAGTCATCTGTCAGCATCGAGACACCCTGCAAGGTCCAGAACGGTAACCATCCCCCAAATGGTAGTTAGTGCAGTGCTGGAAGGCACTGCATAAACTGACAGGGGAAGCTGTTCAACAACAGCTGGAGCAAACAGAGACCACTGACATGAAACACAGTCTGCCACCAGGAGTAGGCTGAACACACTGACTATTGGGAGAGAACAGCGAACCAAGAAAGGAGCACTTGTGCAATGGAGGTGCCAAAGCCTGGGGGAGGCAATCAACAGCTTTTAATTTGGCCAAGTAATCCACTCAGTGACATGGAGCCCTTAATTGGAACTGGGGACTCAGGGCGATACACTCGGAACCAAAATCTTAGGCCCCCAAAGAGAAATGCACTACACCAGTGATTTACAAAGAGGTTACTAATAATAGAATCTAGGTAATTCAGAAATGTGTATCTAAGTTAACCTATACTGATCTCACTCTCTAATGGAGATTCTGTTTGTAATTTTCTGAAGGCAGAGAGAGAGCTATGGATCCTCCAACCCTGTCTATGAACCGCAGGCCAATAGCTGACATCCTGGCAAGAGCTGAGCCACCCCAGACCTACCGTGGAGGCTCCACATGGAACCCCACAGAGAATGATGGCAAGAGACCTATATCCACAGCCAATCAACCAACCCAGGATAAACCAGTCAGACAGACACCAATGATTCTCAACGCAACCTAAAGCAGAAGTACAGAGACACCTAAGACCTCAACAATAAAGCAGCCTTAATACTCACCCACCATGACTCAGGGAACTGAGCAGAATAGGGGTCAGAAAGATTGAAAGAGCCATGGTGGAGGAGAATGTCCAGAGACATGGACCCCTCAGTAACAACATACAAAGGGGGGTGGAACCTGGTTGACTCCTAGGCTATCCATAACCTCCTGCCCCATGGACTGATCCAGACTACCCACAGAGGAAGATATCCAGCTGATTGGGGACAGGGAGGAGGGAAATTGGGGAAATGGGGATACCAACTCATTATTTGCTCACTCAATGTATCTAATTACAGACAATAAAAAAAGAATTGCACAATATTGAGCTCATCAACATTTCAGCCTGGGTGATGAAGGAGGTAAAATATACTAATCAGAACATAGGTAGGAGGAACGCCATGAGTTTGAGCCCATCCTGAGACTACATAGTGAATTCCAGATCAGCCTGGGCTAGAGGGTGACCCTACCTTGAAACAGAAACAACAACAACAACAACAACAACAACAACAATAATAATAATAATAATAATATTCAGATTAGAAGATGAATTATTTGGAAAGAACGCAGGGCAGAACGAGGTGTTTAGGGGAAGGTGGTGAAAGGGAGAGTACAAAACAAGGGAATGGAGGGGGATTATGAGCACAATATATTATACACATGTATAAAAATTATCAGTAAAATAGTTTCAAAGAAGTTAAATTAGAGGAATGCACAAGGGGAGGAACAGGGAACGGAAACACAATAATGTCTGAGAACTCCATAATAAAGCCCAATTCTTTGTATGCTAATATTTTTCTTTAATTTAAAAGAACAGAATATTGATAAAACACCTTTAATGTGCAAATTAACCATAAAACCAAATTCATTTGGATTCAGTTTGGAAATTGGTTGTTTTCAATTATCTATAACTAAGACTACCACTATCTATTCATGGTATGTGTGACTATTCTAATAATTAAGTTATAATACTTTTAAATAAATAAGTCATTTTAATATCCTTAGTCAATGTTCCATTCATTGGAACAAGTAAGTACCATAATTTGTTCCTGAGAAGATAACTTCACATATACTTCATGTAAATCTTGGTAATAGCTTGATTTCTCTTATTGCTATTAAAATTGAACAATTTTTTAATGAATGAGCTTGAGCTCTGGATAGCTTGGGTGGAAATATCAATTTTAAATGTTCATGTTTAAAAAAAGTGTAACTTACTCAATTATTGCATGAAAGTGAGACCACAAGAAGCAGGGAAAACTAAGAGCCACGACCCTCTGATTTTGGCTAAACTTTGAGGCAGAAAAGATGTAGCACTCTTCATATTTCCAGGGAAACAAGGCTAAAACAATCCTAATATTTTAATACTTTCACTAATCTAACAATGTCAGTGACTATTTTGTGTTTCTATCAGGCTATATTTTTTTTCTCAGAGCTGTCCCATTTAGTTCTTACAGAGGACGACACTAAAGCCCAACAAACCTAATTTATGAAAGTAAGCAAGTAGTTAAGGTTTGAGACCACAATTTAGCACGAGCCTTCTGCAATTTACCTGCTATTCAAATCCAGGTAAGTGTCTTTATACCATCATCATTTGATCATTATGAATTCTGCTTACTTATTTCAGGGATAACTATTCTTGCACTTTATAACATCACTTAGAATTAAAAGGATTTCTAGAAATTAGCCTTAGCAATGTCTCAAATTATTGCATGAAATCAAATTGAGGTTTTAATAATAGAATCAATGTAAAGTGACTAATCAGGTTTAGATAGTATACATCTTCAGGCAACCAATAATGATGATGATGTCAATTTAGTTTCACCTACTAATTATTCACTGACTCAATAAAAACTGTCTCAGAGTGATCAAGTGACAATGACTTATTATAGGAAAACGGTGGTGGATCCTGAGTCTCATCTCCATATATAGGACAAGCTTTATTAAAGATTGCTGTGTGATATGTTGTAAAAATAAGTATGATACTCCATATATACATTATATAAAGTTTTTTTTCAGTTCAGGGTGATACAATACCTTGCAACCAATCCCTATCAGCAGCATTTAGGAGCTGGTTAAAGTTGCAGAGTTTTGGGCAGCTCCTCCATTTGATGAATTTAAATGGGCATTCCAAGATTTGTTTGGTACTCCCTAAATGTATTAAATGTGAGGAGATCTAACATACTATATCTGGAAGCAAAATGAAGGCTAGGCAGATGGGCTGCTGAGAGACACCAGGATTCAACCCTGTCTGCATAATTCCTTAGCTGTGAGACCTCAAGCAAATACTCAGATGCATGGTAGTACTTCAAGCAGTGAGTTCAATATCTACTTTCCAACGATAATAATGATTAAGACAAGCCAAGATAGCCATACTAAACACATTTCAAATGATAAATATGTGATGATCTGTTTAGGGGTCTAAGATGCTTCTGGTAGAATAGCAGTAAGGAGACCTACAGAAAGAAAACTTCTAGGGTGTTTAGGAAACTGTTAATTTTTTTTAATTATGCACATTAAATATATTTCAGTGTATAACAATATATACTATATTATTCATGAGTTCTATATTATTATATTTTAAACAGCATCTCCAAGTACAGATCACATTCATGCAGGGGAAACAAATCTGATTCCCTAGAATATTCTGGGCTCTGTCCATCATCCATGGTTAGGTTCTTAACTGTATAGAATGGCTTTGTTTTATTGAATGAGTAGAGAATTAACCCAGTATTAATATCTGTCTTGTTTTATTGATTCTCAGTAGATCATATCACTGGAATAGTGATAATATGACCTCTTTCCTAATAATGCAAAAGTAGCCTGGCTAAGTAAATTTGAAAAGCTGAATGGGTTTTCATATGTCCTATATCCTAGCAGAAGGTAAGGTTAAGCTAGAAGGATAATGTTAGGCTCATCAATTTTGGAGACTTTAACTTCTCTCAGGCAAAATGAACTTAATTTTGGCAACAGAACTTTCTCAACACATTTAACTCTAGGGTATCATTTTCTGTATTATAATTCTATGCATATATATACATATATATATGTGTGTATATAATACATATATCTGTGTTATGATAGTCTGAATGCCAGTAGTGAAATACTGCTTTCAAACAAATGGAACAGTACAAATTATGGTCTGCATATCGAACAATGAATCTAAGACCTGGTAAAAAACCAGCCATATGAAGAAAGCTAGGAGGAAGACACTGTTTAAGTGAGAATGGAAGTTTCTTCTTCTACCAGCCATACGTAGAAACATCTGTTCTATCCATTCTCCACCACAGAACAACAAAAAGCAAAATGATCATTATATTTGTTTCGGTTGACTTTAAACTAGGCACACATGGTCCTAAACATGTGTGATCAGGTGTCTTTAGCAGGTTTGATAATGGGATTATAGTATTATAATTTTACCAGGGTATATTTTTAAAGTTAATAAAGCAAATTACAAGTTGTAAATAAATGACTTGAGTATGTATTTTCCATTACCTATTATTGGTATTAAAGTATACTCTATGTAATTGGGGCACTAAAATGAATTCCAGTGGGGAATACTACTGCTCAGGATTTTGATGGAGGCGATCTAAAACTGTATTGTCGGATCGATTGATTTTTGTTACTTAAAATTTATTCAGCTTTTTAAAAAATGCCTGTGCAAAGATCTGCTGGCCTATTTCTCAACAATTCCTCACCAATAACATTTAGGTCTTAATTTTTCATTATTACCTTTTCTTCCATTACTGTCAGTCTTCACTGTGGACCTCAGGAAATTGCTTGTCACTGCTTATTTTTATCGCTCTAGAGATACTTGAAATATTACATTTGAAAACCATCCCAATACCTGGTTAAGTGTCATAAGAAGCATTTGTCCTCCACCTCAGCCAAGCAGAGGAGTTATAGAGCAGTGTGCAATATATCATAATGTCATCATTCTTTCATAATCAAGGCTAGGTAAAAATCTCCTTTTCTGGTTTTTGAGGTTGATATGCCTCATGTTTCTTCCTCTATTAATAAAAATATTGCATACATATCTGGAAAGATATCTTGCCCAGGACCTTATGAGCTAAGAGGAGATCTGTGTCCATCTAAGACTTGAATGAGGCAGCAGCTGTGGATGGAAGGATGGAGTGAGGCTTGTCTAAGAGCTCCAAGTATATAAAGTAGGTGTTGGCAATATAGGAGGGGATTGAGTATATGGGAGAGAAGGGTGGAGCAGAGAAAAGCTGGTGGATTTGTGAAATGTTCCAGATCTAGAACAAAGAGAAACTATTGCTCAACCTAAACACACACTTCTGTTAGTCTTTCCAATGCAGACTGACATTGCCAAAGAGCATTCAGTGAGCACCAACTTCCAATGCACTCTGCTGCTCTCTGGAAGGTTCCTGTACACAGGGAACTGCCAGTTTCTTGCTCTGGTCTTTACCACAATCTCATATAGACTCTTACTTGCTATTTTTTCTCCTCCTTAAACTGAAATCAGCGGTCATATGCCATTTATTTACAACAAGGTTTGACATAGGTATGCCCTCGTCTCTCCTCTCTGTGACTCTCAGGATTCTGGCTACTGAAGAAAGTACTTAGTTCTAACTTGCATCCTTTACCCTCCTCATATCCACCCTTCTCCAGACCCCAGATCAGAATGGGTGTCGTTTTCTTACATTTCTTCTTAGTCTTCATCTCTAGTTAGCCTAGCCTTAATTAAAATTCTAGATTGTTCCTAGTGGTTTCCTGAAATACTTTAATCCTCTGTGTTGCCCCATGTTGAATTTCAAATTCATGTGGGGGATTTTTTCCTCCATATGTCCATTTCTCTTCATGGAAAACATAGCATCTTTATTGATCATTCTAGCAGAAGAGTTCCATTTTTAATATCAAACACTCATTCCTCAAGAGCAGGTCCCAGAGAAGGGCATGGCGCTTTATGGGATTGACATGATACTCTCATACCAGTGTCAAATCCATCTAAACTTCACAGAGAACAGTATCCAAAGAAAGGGTATATTGTGTTTCTGACAAATGGAAAATGCTGACACCCATACACTTGTATAAATAAAATGGTTGGCTTCTATATTACTTAGTAACTTGCCCAATTATATGATATTATGTAATCCTTAACATTGCATATATATTACAAATACATATGGCACATATACATATTGTGTATATATATACAGTACAAAAGATAAGTTATATATAAAATATGTAGCATATGCTTCCAAGAAGTAATTAACACATAAACTCACACCTGTATTAAAATTTAATAAATTGGATTAATAAAAACATGATTTTTTAGCAACAATTCATTGTGTAGTCCAAAATAGCTACAGATGATGATTTTGAATATTCTCACTACAAAGAAATGATACATATTTGAGGTGACATGCTATTAAGTTATGCTAGCATATTGTGTCATTATGCTAATTAAGTTGCACATATGGATTAATTGTTTATACTATACTCCGATAATATGTGCAATTACTATGTCAAATGAAAATGAAATAATAAGTTTTTTAAAGGAAAGTTTATTTTCTAGGTTAACATTTACTTTGTGTTGTTATAAATCATTTAAATGCAAAAAACAGGAAATTATATGGGAAAAAATGATACCCAAATAACAGGGCTGGTCAGATTAGGGGATTTTCTTCTAACCTATTCTGACCTGGTGCACAGAAGGGGATACCATGGCTTCTCAAAAATGACCTTATTTCTTCTTTTCTCTCCTGGGCCACTCAAGGAACTCACATTTTTGTGATTATCTGCCTTTTTCATCTCCCTGGAAATTGACACTGAACTCTATGTTCCACTTTCCCCTGAGAGCAAGTTTGTCTCTGACACTGCTTTCCCCACAGGGAGCAACCTGTTCCACTAAGGATAATGATGAGATATGAAGTAGAGATTTTGGGGTCTTTATTCTCCAATGTTACAAAATCAGATAGAAATATTAGACTCAAAGTCTTTCTTGACTCTTATATTTAATGGTATTGACTTAACGGTATTTATTTATTATTAATAAGCAGAAACTCTGTGTGTACAAGTGTCTTGTTGCTATGCCCATTTTCCTCCTCCCTTCATCCAATCCATTGATGACCCTCTTCAATGGGATTGCCAGTATGCCCCATGGGATGGAGGGCTATGAGTTGTGTAAGCATCAGATCATTTTCTTTTTAGGGTGTTTTAGGGGGAAGTGGGGCAAAGGGGAACAACCTTAAGTCCATCTCCCTTACCATGTAACCTGGCATAGGTTCCAAGAAGAAGTACAATGATACCTTCAAATGATCATTATTGTCATGGCATCTTCTTCCATAGATTTCAGCTGCCCCACTTTCAATTCCTTTTCCTTTCTCTAGAGAATATTTTGACATAGAAAATATATTCTATACAATATTCCAATGTTAGGTGGAATATTGTATAGTATTCTATACTATAATATTGTAGAATAGTCTATCGTGTTTTATCCACAATTTCAATAATCTCTGCTCTTTCAAAATCTCAGTGTCAATGTATATTTATTTCAATTTAATATCTCCAGACAACTCTTTAACAGACACTATTAGATTAGTTTAGCTAAGCACCAGCCTTTAAAGCTCTCACATGTGTATCAGTCCTTCCTATTATTAATGAGAATGAACAGTTCCTTTTGTGCTTTTGACTTTTGAATTTCTTCCTCTGTAATTTGTCTCTTCTGACACTTTGCCCACATTTGAACTGAAGTTTCTATCTCATCCTTGGCAGTCTACAGAAGTTTCTTGAATTATAAAAGAAATCCATTTCTGATACTAAATATAGCAAATCTGTTCCCCCACACTGTAACATATCCTGAAATTTCCTTTGTTGGACAGAAATAACTATATTTCAGTTATTAATTGAACTAATGTTTCAATTTGTTCAAATTATTAAAACTTCAGATTGTCAACTAATGTGTGTTTATAAACTTTTATTTAATAAATCAAAAGTTGCCTTTCACAAAGATATATTTACATTATATTTACATTATATTTACATTATATTTACATTTAGTTTTTTTAATATATCTGATATAATTGCTCATGTTCACACATCTGCATTTAGGAATTCAGCTTTTTTTTTTTTTTTTTTTGGTTTTTCGAGGTAGAGTTTCACTCTAGCCCAGGCTGACCTTAGCTTAGTCAATGTTTGATCCACTGAGAGATTTCCCTAGCCCCCTAAAATTATTTTGATAGCATTATATGCCTTCAATTGTTCATATGATTCATAAAATGCTTTGAATTTTCTTACTGTCATCTTTTTCTGAGATACAAATATCTTAGTTTTTTTAATTCCTCTTAGAAAAAGGAATGTCCTCTATTTTTGAGCAGGAAGAGATGCAGAGATAAGAAGAGAGCATCTTTGCTTAATGCAATAAGAGAAAATGTTCTTAGAAATTCACAAAGCCAAGACCTCACAGGATGCCATGTTCTTTATGATGAATTTGCTTCACACGTGTACAGGTTTTGTTTTTTCTAAGGCCTACAAAAAAGGTGCCAAGACCTTTAATTACAAAGCCACTTAACATACCACATTTATACATATCTTACTTACTAGTTGTATTCTGTTGTTGCTGGAATTACATATTACAGATTTGGTGGTTTGAAAAAATCAAATTGAATCCCTTTCTGATTTGTAAGTCAGAAATCCAAAATCACTTTTACTGAGTCAAGGTTATTATGTCTAGCTGAGCATGGTAGTCATCTAGAGGTGAGTATCAGGAGTTTGACACCAGCCTCATTTATGTAGTTTGTATCCTAAGCAAACACATTAATAATTCTGTCATCATTATGTCTTCAGTGACAGATCCTCTAGAATTTGAGGAATTTGTTCCTTTGCTTTTTCTAGCTTCTGGAGGCCATTTCAGTTTCTTCTTTTTTTTTGCTTCAATTTTCTTCATCCTCACACCTCCTACTTCATCCTCCATAACAAAATCTTTTTTCACCTTCTTATAGAATCACACGCAATTAACCACTTTCCTACCTAAAGTTCTTTCATGTTATTCTATCAGCAAAGTCCATCTTAACCTAGAATGTGATGTTCATCAGTTCCAGGTATTTGGATATAGATGCCCTTGGGAGATGTCATTCATCTCACCGACACAGCCTCATTGCTTCAATGATTCAAAACTCATTGTACATATGTTAGGTTAAGCGCTCTTTCAAAGAATAATATCTTGATACAAAAAATTCTCGAATGATAGGAGCTTATCACGAACAATAATTGGGAATGTTCTTTATAATTGCTCTGACATTTGGAGGATTTCCAATCAATTCTGTATATTATATATATGTGTGTGTGTATACACATCTATTGTCTTATTTATATATAACATTTGTCTGATTTTGACAAGCCTGTGTTATACCTGAGTCTTAGCTAAACACCTGAATTTACATTCCACCATGATCCTATGTTTTTTGCAATTGCATACAGGACTGTTTTATGTGTATAAGATTCTACCTCTGGGCCCATTTCCAAGCCAACTCTACTAACATGCTCACCTGTCCTGTGCTAGAGCTTTAGGAAGGCCGCTGTGGCAGATTCTTTAGATGACCTTCCTGTAGGTTTTTGTCACTGCAACCTTGAAAAACACTATTGAAATCATCAGGATACCTCAAAATATGGGGCAAAGTGGACTTGCTCACCTCAATTAAATGCAATTTCAAGTCTATTTTCTATATCTATAGGCTATAGGTATATATGTCTCTTATACCTTGTGCCAAATATATATATATATTTGTAATTTAGGTTTTTCTTGCTTAAAGTCAGCTCTGTCATAATAAGTAGTAGTTATCAGTAAATAATATATGTAATATAAAAGAATATTAGGAATATGAAATGCCCAGTATACCTTTGATATTAAGCTCTTATTTCCCCATTATTGCACATTAAATTCTTTTATTCTTTTTCTTTTTTTAATATTTTATTTATTCATTTTCAAGCAGAGAGAGAGAGAGAAAGAGAGAGAGAAGTCTGGCTTATGTGGGTACTGGGGAATTGAACCTGGGTCCTAAGGCAGTGGAGGCAAGTGCCTTAACCGCTGAGCCATCTCTCCAGCCCCACTTTTATTTTTCTTAAGCTTCCATGATGTTGACTTGTTTCATGAGGACTAGTTGAACTGTCAACTTCAGAGGAGGAAATTTGTGAAAAAAGGCCCTGGTCTTCATTTGAAAACTACAAGGGTATGAATGATGAATTCAGAGTAGAAATGCAGAAACAGATTATTGAAGCTATAGTACCAGGCGACTTCTCTCCTAGGTGCCAAAGGTTTTCTTAAGATCTTTGAGGATATCACAACTCTTGAGTGAATTGTTGAGTGTCAGACAGTCCATTCTATCTCTATCGTCTCTTCTGAGTTTGTAATAGATACACACCTTCAACTCTTCCCTCAAAATCTAATTCTACTGCTCTGCTAATTATGTTCTATGTCCATTTAACTTAATTATCTTAAATTAATGAGAGCATTTACATATGGTTAGACCAGACTCTGGTAAGAAAGTACAGATGAATGACTTTTTTTAAATAAGATAGAACTGTACTATAGCAATAGGTCAAAATAAGAGTCTATAACTTCCCATTACTATTTATAAAAGCAGGGCCAGGAGCGCACACATGTCTTTCTTCTAACATTGCATTTCCCTGGTTATTTTATTGTGCTGTGTCATGTGCATCGCCTTTCTTTACTTTTCCCTCTAAGGACTCATATGATCCTAGAAGAACATGGATCACAGGAGATTCTGTGAGGCAGGCTGTGTGGAGAGAGCAAATCAGTCACCAGTGTGTGACATGCTTCAGGGTTCAGCAGGCCCACACAGTGACCAAATGCACACTCTGTGATTCATTCTAATTGGTAAAGTCAAATTACTTTATGTTGAAAAAGAGGTGAAATATAATTCTTTTTTTTTAGGAAGGACTGAAGTTTAACACAATTACCTTGCTTAAATAAGAAGAGTGCATTAAAAATTAACAACAGAATAAGAGAATTTGAGGAATCACGTGTAAGCTTGTTGACATACAAAGATTCTTGATTGGTTACAGAAGCCAGACTGGATGGTGGTCATCCGACAACACTGGACATCTGTAATCTGGACCTTCTGTGGGCATGTTGGTTTTTGGATGTAACTTTCACCCACTTTCGAACAAGATACAAGGGTCTTAGGGTTTCAAGACCCTGCCCTGAGGCTATATGAAGGGGAAAGGATCCTATTTCTCCCGCTGCTTCCCTTCGCCCCTGCCTGTTTTGTTGTAGTACATATGGTGCTGGGGAAGGGTTTCTCCCTCTGCTTGGACCTGGGAAAGGGGGCCATTCTCTGTCACTATTATGGAACTTCCTTTGGATCTGAAGCTTTAATTAATCTTTTCCTCCCATAACTGTGCCTGGTTTGAAGAGTCACCCCAACAGCGTGTGAAATGAATACTACAGTGCAATAAAAATTAAATCAACAGCATAAGAGAACTGGAGGGACCACCTGTAAGCTAGTTGAGAGCCAAAGATTCTTGATTAGTTATAGAAGGCAGGCTGGATGGTGGTCACCCACAACACTGAGATCTGTGACCCAGACCTTCTGTGGGCATGTTGGTATTTGGAAATGTATCTTTTACCCACTTTTGAACAACATATATTGCTCACTTGTCAAATACTGTTTCATCAAGATAACTGGATTTCCAAAAGTTTGATATCTTTTAATTTGCAGTGGCAAAATATAATTGTAATTGTTCATATACCCACAAATCTAGTCAAAACATTTCTAATGTGTTGAAAGATGGTCAAGTTCATAAGGCAGAAGCAAAGCTCCTGAAATTCTAATCTTTGCTAGAAAGCTTAGTTTTTACCACGGACAACTATTCCAGTCGGTTATTTGCTCTGAACTGACATGATCAATTTTATTTAAAAAAAAAAGTCTGCCAAACACCCATATCTGAAATTACAATTGGCATAAGAGCAGTATTTTCTTTTTAAGTAAAAGTGAAAAAGAAAAAAAAATGTTAAATGAGGGCTCATTCCACTCACAGCAAATATAACATTTTTGTTTGGAACTTTTGTGCATAACACAGTTTCTTTACATGCTTTCTGTTTCATGGTATAGGGCATGAAAATAAATTCAAATAAATAACGTATTTTTAATAAGAAAGATTTAAAGTTATGAAAGTGGCTTCCCTTCCTTTGCTATCTGTAGTATTTGCAGGTGAAAGACTTGAGAACGGCTGTAGTTTGATAGCAATCAAGGGTTTTCTCTATATTTATATACAAGCACCACGAGTTTTGTCACCAGAGCTGTTGTCGTTTCTCAGCAGACATTAACACACTGAATAAAAAGGCAAGTGGTGAAAATAGTTTTAGCTTCTTAGAACTGCTTAGTTCACAGGAATCCACAAACTATACTTTAAGTGCCTTTACTTCGGGATATTTTGTAATTCAAGTTCAGCGATGCTCTCCAGGAATCCGTGGTTTAGGTAGAGGGAGAGAAGGAACCTTCTACTCAGAGTGTGGAAGATAACAGTAACAGAGTACTTAAGACCCAGGGACAAGAGAGCTAAGGCCCAGGTGAGTTCTCCACAGGTTGCCAAATCAAAGATAAAGACTTGAAAAAAAAAATCCTAGCCAGTGTACAATGTTTAAGAACCCCAGACTACATACATAGATAAGGAGGAAAACATTGGTTAGCAGATCTGCAAGAAAGTGGCTGGGAAGAATGTAAGAAAATGCTATTTGTCCTAACATCTGCTAATTCAAGCAAGAGGGATGTTTGTCTTTAAAAGGCTGTGACCTCCTGGCTCAAAGGCACTCTGGTTTAACTACTGGTTATGCTGCTGAATCAAAAGCATAGGGATTGGGTTTAAAAGAAATAATAAAATACAAAAATATGTAAGGCAGAGTCAGTTCTTTACAAATTAACATTCAACTAGCAAAAGGATTGGGTAAATTGTTCTTTTCAGCACTGCTCTAAGTACCTCCTCAGTCCCTTGAAAGTATTAGAGTATTCATAAACTACAGACTTAGGAAGACCAGCCTTAGACAAGCCAGCTTCCTCGAGGATGGTAAATAAAAGAAGCATTTCTGATCAACACTGCTTCTAAAATGGAAGCCAGTGACATTAATTGGGCCCTACATGGCGAAAACATTCAAGAAGATCAAACAATCATGCAATGCAATCAAATCAATGATTTAGTAATTGTGACAAAACAGAAAACACAAACCATGAGAGAAAACATTATATATAGTGCCACTTAAAAATCTAAAAAAGTAAATAAACCTTGAAAAAAATAGCATTTTTAATGTTACTTTTCCTCAATAGACTCTAGAAGCCCTAAAAGCCTGAACCATGACATGTCATTTTTAAACTCAGCTTTATTTTTGTTATAAGTTTGCGAATAGTTAAATTAACCCTTTTAAGGTGACATGCAGTTAGACAAACATGTACTAACACATTCCCAGCACTGCTCCAAACACGACGTAGAGTGTCCTTATCATCTCTGAGAAGATAAGGCCCTTGGCCATCAACCCCCTTTGCCCTCCAGTTCTCATAGGGACAACTGGTCATGAAGTTCTTTCAACTCGGGTACTTATTACACTGATTCTTGCTACCAGCCACCTGCTCCATCCAGCACCGGATTCTCACTTGCATTCTGGAAGCATCTTTTACACATGTGTGATTTATTAGCATTATGTTGAATCATACCATGTGAGGTTTCAGTGTGCAACTTCTTTTTCCTCACTTAATGCTTGGTGATTGCTTTGCCTTGGTTATCGTTTCTTATCCGTGAAGAGTGTTTCATTATCATTGAGCAGGTGATGGGCATGTGGATTTTTGGTTTGATTAATGCAGTCGCTACATTAGTCACATGCTTTTTAAAAATATTTTATTTATTAATTTTCAAGCAGAGATGTGAGAGAGAGAGAGAGAGAGCATGCCAGGTACACCACCTTATGTGTCTGGTTTATGTGGGTACTGGAGAATTGAACCAGGGGTCTTAGGCACTGGAGGCAAGTGCTTTAACCACTGAGCAATCTCTCCAGACCTAGTCACATGCTTTTGAGTCTTGGTATAGACATGTCTAGGCAAACCTTGAGGAGACTATCTAATGGATATACTAGTCGCCTTTTCTCTTTGCTACAACAAAATAGCTGAGAGAAGAAAGCTAAAGAAGAAAGAGTTTCTTTGAATTCACGGTTTGAGGAGATAAAATCCACTCTGGCAAAGAAGGCATTGTGGTTGGAGCATGAGGGAGCTGGTCAGATTGCTTCAGCAGCCAGGAAGCAGAGAGATGCACACTGGCACTTGCGCTACTTGTGCTTTCTCATTTTTTCCCCAATTTATTTAGCACAAGCCCCAGCCTATGGCACAGTGCCAACCACATTCAGGGCGGGTCTTCCCTTCTCAGTCAAACCTCTGAAAACACTCTCAGGAGCATGTCTAATAGTATGTCTCCTAGGAGATTTCAAATCCAGCCAAGCTGATGGTGAAGATTAACCACCACACATGACAAGCAGATTTGAAGTTTTACCAGGATCTGCAAGATCACTTTCCAGTGCACTGGTTTTTATTCCTACCAGCATCTGGTGGGGGTCGCATCTACACTGCAACCCCACCAGCACTCACCAGTCTTGTAGTATAGTGGGGGTAAGCTGAGAATTAGAATGTAGATAATGCCCAGCAAAAATTCCAATGCACCCCAAAATTTAAGGAGTACCCAACTTCTTGCCTACAAAGTTAAAGAATTAAAATCATAGAAAAACAGATATTAAGGTATAGTGGGTGACTTTCTTTAAGGGAACATGGGGAGTTACAGAGTTCTCCAGCCACCAGTGTGGGGAGAATATACTGAAGAGATTTTAATAAATCTCTGCTGCTCAGCCAAACAAGCAGCAGAAGAAAAGATATCAGAGGGCTCCTATCATGAGAGGGAAAGGTTCATGTAGGAAAGCCCCCCTCACCAAAGCCTAAGGGCTGGGTTGAGGGGCCTTACCTGGAAAATGGAGTCCTATTTCTAGGATGCCATGTGGAAAAAAAAAAAAAGACTGGCCTTTGTTATAGGGAAGCTTTTCTAAACTTCCCCCAGGTAAGTCAGAGAGACAGCTGATTGGTCTATACCTGACCAATCAGTTTTTGCATCTACTTTTGAGCTCTGGCTAGAGACACTTCCCACTCAAGGGGAGGGGTTCCATGGGGCCTTCTTGAACTATAACAGTAGCATGAGCTTCCATATTCCTCCTGTCTAACTATGACCCTTTGCCTTATTTCCAACCATATCATTTCTTTGGTATTATTTAGTCAAATTACTTTGTCATTAGCTGTGGAGTTCAGGGATTTATATGTACAGAGGATTTAAAGAGCCTAAGAGAAATAGTATTCCTGACCAGAAATGGATATGCCATTTCTTTCATCAGTAGGTTAAAAGAGAATCATATCAATATCTTTAATTGCCAGCAATTAAGCCCTATGTTTCTTTTCCATTGCTTGAGTCATCAGAATGTCAGAGAAGTCAATCACCCCAGCTATAAGCATCCTTCTTCCCACTGACTGCAAAGCCCAGGAAACAGGAGGTTTCTATTCTCATTCTACTTGATTTACCAAGTTTCAGAAATTTCTACAGATTTTATCAAGGTACATAGGGCTGGGGGAGTGTGTACCCATTTCTCTGCCACCTGCAGTCAATATATATTGCTTCTTACTTGATCCTTGGTGCACAGTGAGGTCAGGGTCAAGGATAAGAGATCCTGATTTTCATTGTTCAGTCTCGAATTCAACCTTTTTCTGAAGGACAAGTTTTTCTCTATCTCACTACTGGCCTTCCCTGACAGCATCAAATCTCTGCCTTCTGACCAGAAATGTCTTAGGTAAATAACACTTCTGCTTCTTGCACAGTTATGTTAGGACTTGGCTTTGTATCAATATATTGCCATGAGTCCAACAGGGTTTGCTGGATTTCTTAAAAGGATGTAGATTTTGTTTATATCATGACCCTTACAATAATGAGTTCTAAGCTTGTTAGTAAATGGTACATGCACTAGAATTTCCATAGAACCATCAGGCACATTTTCTTATTTGATATTCTCAGCTCTTTATAAGACAAGTAGATCTCCCATCACATTGATTTTTCAGATAAGTGAAGAATGGGATAAAAATGAGTTTAAATAATTTGTCGATATTTCTGTTAACAATATTTTAGGCTTTGAACTTTCTCAGTGCAGTAGCTTAAAGTAACTCTTCCATTTTCCCCACCACAACTTGGTTTGCCTGGGAAGTCCTTATTTAGTGTCTCTGACTAAGTTCCTTATCTTGTCACTGCAAAAAAGTACCTAACAAAGAGAAAATGGGTTTATTTTCGTTCCTAGTTTTGTGGCATGGTTGGCATGGAAGCTGAAGTTCTGACCTTGGTGAGCCAGCCTATAGCTGTTCACATCTCAGTGGTAGACAGAGAACAGAGTAACTTGTACAGTATAGACTATAGCCCATAAGATTACCCACAATAATTTATTTCAAACAACCAGGTATCTCCTTTAAAAGGTTCTAGAGCCTTCCAAAACAGGGACACCAAGTGGTGACCCCTTGTTCAAACACATGAGCCTATGGGGGACATTTCCCATTCAAATCAAACCTTAACTCTTGAAATTGTACTTAGGTGTGGGCTGAAGACTTGTCTGCATGGCTGGCTAAGAGAGCATACTGGCACCGTGTTCAGTTGGGCTATCATCTGGGAGCACCCTTGTATGGCAATTTCTGAAGTCCTACATCTTCCATGACTACTGAAAAACCAGGTGGGCACAGCCTGGACACTCTGACATAACCCTGAATATTTCACAGTGTCATGTCTGCTCATTCAGAAAACTAGAAGACAAGAGCTACAGCAATGCAGATTAAAGGGTTAGGGGACAAAAACTTCACTTTTCGATAAAAGGAATGTCAAAAATTCATAACTTTTTGAAAGTCAACCAACAGTGCCCTCATTGGATTAGAGGTCAGTTCCAGAGGGAATGCATGCCTGGCACTTAAAATCATATCAAAAGCCTACGCCTGGTATAGACCTTAGGGAAGAAACTGTTAATTGCTATATTGCTTAAAGAGATATGTTGTCAAACTGCCTCCAATTTATCTTCATGTCCACAGATCAGTTCTGCTATCCATCCCAATCAGAAAAGTTTTTAATTTTTTCTTTTTCTATTTTTATGCAGAGGGAGGTGGTTAATACAGAGAATCACATCTGGTCAAGTGACTAATGACAGCTAGGCCCTAAATGAGCCATAAACAGCATCCCTTCCTTCCAGGGCTCACAGAACACAGTGGCAGAGGAAACCAGAAGAACATGAAAGCTGAAGGTTGAGGAACTGTGGACCTCTGGGGTCCAAACGTGACAAGGCCACTGTACTCATGAACTCATACCAGGTATTTTTACCTGCAGAAGAACTGCACATTATGGAGACAGTCCTAGACAGTTCTAGATGGGGTCTGGACTGGAGAGGCCACTTCCTTCCCTGATAAGCTAAAGACTGCTAGAGAGAGGGAGTGCCCAGTGCTCCTCGTGAGAAGTAGTGCAATGAGACTGAGTGGGATCAGGAAGATAAGGAAGGGTATTGTGAGGTATGTGTGGTCAATATATATATACATATATATATATATTATAGAGAGAGATAGAGAGAAATATATATATGTATATATATATGTATATATATATACCTCAATATATATGTGTGTTTTGAGAGAATAAAATGTAGAAACAGAAATAATTTATATAGTTTAAAAAACTTTGTTACTATTTTGATTTTTCTTGTTAGTATGCAAAGCAATGGATTTTATTATATCTCCATGGCATATATATTTTTTTCTTTATATTCTGTTCCTATCCACCCTTCCTCACTGGCCTCTCCCAACCTCCCTGTTCCCCTCTTGCTTCTACCTTCCAATGGTCCTCCCTGGCCTTCATCTCACATGTATTTCATTACTCTTTTTGCCCTCCCTGCACTTAAAATCCCCTCTCTTCTCAAGATTTCTTTTCCACTTTCACAACCTCCACACAACACACATACACACATGGATATATAGAAACTACAGATGAGCAAAACCATGCAGTATGTATCTTTCCGAGTACGGCTTGTTTCATTTAATAATGTTTTTCCAGCTCCTTCCATTTACCTGCAAATGGGATTTCAGTTTATGTCCCAGATGAATAAAACCCACTGTGAATATGGGCTGCATTTTATTTTTTATTTTTTGTTCTTTTACAGATGGATGACTAGACTGATTCCATAGCTTACCCATTTGAATAGTGCAGAAGTAGACATGGATGGACAAGTTCTGGGTGTGGAATCTTTGGGTTTGGAAGCATCAGTGGTAGAGCTGAGTACACAATTTAGCGATGCCACACATTAGGTGTCGTGACTACTCAGAGCAAGAATCGGAATTAGAACAGTGATCCTTACAATCATTATTCCCATCGCCATGTATCTGCTTTCTTTATGAATATTAATTTGTGTATTTAATGATGCTCTTCCAAATGGAAGTTGGAGAGTCAGAAAGGTGCTGGAAGTGCCACTTCAACTCTTTAATTAGCACCCTCTTGTGATTCCTTGATTTGGGCAATACTGAATCTAAACGTATGCAAATGAAAGCAATTTCAAGTTATCAACCTGTCCATAATGTGTTCTTCGCCCTTATATATTATGGGGTCCTACATTGATTGTATGAGAAACATACTATTTGTGAACATGTAATGGGACTTTTAAGAAATATTTTATTTATTTGCAAGCAGAGAGATGCAGAGATACAGAGAGAGAGAGAGAGAGAGAGAGAGAGAGAGAGAGAGAGAGAAAGAGAGAGAATGCAGGTGCGCCACCCTGTGCATCTGACTTATGTGGGTCCTGGGGAATTGAATCCCAGTCCTTGGGCCCTGGAGGCAAGTACCTTAACTGCTGAGCCTTCGCTCCAGCCCTGTAATGGGACTTTTTATTTGTGTATATATTCTCTTTCATCTCTTGAGTGAAAACAAGACTGAAGATTTTTATGGAAAGTTATTTTGCATAATCCTGAAGGATTTCATTGCTTAGCTGGCTACCAAAGGATATCATTCTGCATAGCTTTAGTAAAGGTTATGGCTATCTAACAGGCATGGAGACTATAAGCATTTTCATCTGATAATCAAAGACTGAATTCAAAGGACCTCTGTTTTCCTTGAATCCAGCCAATTCTGGGATGTTCTATGAAGAGGGGTAAAAAGGCCTTGTAAAATATGACTGGAAAAAGTTATACAAAATGAAATGCAAAGACACTAATATGTCACTAGAACTGATTATATGCGATTTGCATAGCAGAAGACTTATAATCTCCTACAAAGATCCAAATGATTCAAGTATTCATTACCTCTCTTAGAATTACAAATTAATTTTCTATCAATAAAGCTCAAAGTCACTTTTCAACTATACCTAAATGATTGAGAGGATATTCAAAATTCAGTAGCTAAGTGGAAAGATTGGAATAATTACATGAATAATCTATGGGTTCCTTCTCTCCCCCAACACATCAACAATAATCTCTTCTCCATGGCCAACTCACAGTTATGAAATAGAAAAGAGGTATTATCTTATTATCTCATTACTTGTTTTGTGTCTTAATGAGGAAGGAATTTATTTGTGGGAATCTTCTAATGTTTTCATACTTTAATAAGGGCAAATACTTATTGTGGGTCAGTGTTTTGGATTGGTTTCATTATATTATATTATTTTATTTATTTTATTGTTTCTTTCAGTGTTTTGTTGTTTTGTGACAGGGACTCCCAGGCTGGCTTCCAACTCTCTATCTTCTTGCTTCAGACTCCTGAGTGCTGGGATTATAGGCGTGTACTACCACATCCAGTCTTTAGAGCTCCTGATTTTATGATTTCCAGGTTGTTTAAAACATACAGTCTTATGACAAAATGTTAAACAGCAAATGGGTGAGGTTTAAAAAATGAAGTGTGTGCAATCATGGAATGCAACTCATTCCATTACTACCATTGTATACTACCAAGGAAAAGGGGGTACCTTTAGTAGAGGCTTCTGTTGGTTGCTTGAAAGTTATGAAAATACTCTGATGGTTTCAAACCTCCAGATATTGCTGTGAGCTGGACCAAGACACCTGCTTGTTCCAATTGTGACCAAAATTAAGTCATCTGAAATTAAGAAGTAATAATAACAAAACATAACTGATCAAATAAAATTAAGTTTCAATATCTAGACCAAACCTGAATTCAAGGACACATTTGAGGGGGTGGAAAGATTGTAAGAGCCATGGTGGGGGAGAATGCCCAGAGACATACCCCTCTCAGTAACAATGTACAAGGGGGGTGGAACGGGTTGACTCCTAAACTATCCATTACCCCCTGCCACATGGACTGATCCAGATTGCCCACCGAGGTGGAGACCCAGCTGATTGGGGAAGGGAGGAGGGAAATTGGGGAAGTGGGGATATAAACTCGTTATTTGCTTATTCAATGTATCGAATTATGGATAATAAAGAAAAAAAGGACACATTTGTAGAATTAAATTATAATAATCATTTTTACTAATAGCAATTGTTGGTCACCTATAAGTATAATCACGATTTTCTTTGGGCAGACCATAATACTTCATGGATCTTTCTCATATTCAGAATAAAATACAAATCTAGAGAGAGCTCAGAAATATTGCCTAACCACTTCCTATTTTCAGTTCTATGACCAGGTTGCTTTCATTCTATATAAAAGCTTTGAAAGTGATTATCTATAGAATCTTTATAGAATGAAAGAAATAAATACACAAACCAAGGAAAAAAGAGATCAAATTTTGCCATTAGTCACCTTTTAGACAAATATGTATGAATATTACTGCAAATTTTTAATATACTAGACATTTATGGGTATCAATTAGAATTTATTGATTGGGTTTTTCTTTTTTTTTCATTTAACTATTTTTTTTCTGAATTTATTCCATGTTGTCTCACTCATTTCTGTGCTGGAATTAAATGCAGGAGTCTACAACTAAATATATTTTTGTCTTCAGTTATCCAATGCATAGGGAACATCAATGTAAAGACAAGAAAAAGATGGGAAAAAAAACTGCACTCAGACAATTGTCTTTCGATCTATAAAAACCACTTTTTATTTTTATTTATTTATTTTTTTAATATATATTTATTGTCCATAATGAGTTACATTATTTAGTGGGCAAACCATGCGTTGTTATCCCGAATTCCCCAATTCCCCCCCCTCCCCATCCCTGATCAGTTGTATATCCTCCTCCGTGGGCTGTCTGTATTAGTCCTTGTGGCAAGGGATCCTGGATATCTTAGTACTCATCCCGGTCTTCCTGGCCCAAGTGTGTTGTTACTGATGGGTGCCATGCCTCCGGACAGTCTCCCCCACCATGGCTCTCACAATCTTTCCGCCCCCTCTTCCACTCAGCAACATTAAAGCAGCCTTATTTTTATTTATTTTGTTTTCATTTTTATACCTATATTATGAATAAGTATGAGCAAATCTTGTGAATGTGTCCCTGTTTACGTCCTCTCTGTCCCCTACCCACTGGGGTCTTTCCTCAGTGTATATGCTGGATCTGTCCATAGAATGAATTGCACCAGAATTAGACAGTTTTTCTTTCTTTTTTTCTTCCCCCTTTGTGTATTGTTGCTGAGGGGGGCAGTGTCTCTGGATATTATCCTCCACTATGGCTCTTACATTCTTTCTGCCCCCTCTTCCACTCATTTTTCTGAATCATAGTGGGTGAGTTTTGAGTCTGCTCTGATGTTGAGATCTTAAGCATCTCTGGATCTTTGCCCTGGGTCGTGTTGGGTATCCTTGGTATCTGTCTACATTGACCTTTCATGGGTTATCAGACTTGCTGTGGTGATTGGTCTCCTATTTGTCTCATCACTTTCTCATAGGTTTCATTTGGGCCCTGTGTGAAGGCTAGCTGTGGTTTGTCTCCTTCCAGGATTTCAGCCATCATTCAATGTCTTGTTGGTGGAATTGGGTTGTCTCCTCTCATTGCCTTCTGGCCTGGAACCCCGCAACAGTGGGTGGGATAGTGCGGTGCATGGGTGGGGAGCCAAAGCACAACTCCCTCACCTGGCTTTGCCTCTCCAACCACTTTTTAGATCCAAAATGATTGGCCAAGTACTGTACGTATAGAGGATTTTTTATATCTTTGAAGATGCAACCAACTTCTAAGACACAATCTAATTTAAATGTTCTCAATGGCAATATTGTCTCCAAAGGTCTTAAACAGAAGGTAAACAAAACTAATACAGAATATAGTAAGGCAAACTAGGAAAATACCTTTATAATTACTGGGTTACTCTACAGTTTGGGAAGAAGTAAGCCTTGGAGTTAAATAAAATCCTCAACTCAATCAACATGTCTATGAATGTTTGCAGCCTTGGGGCTTCTAGGCTTTGTACATGGCTTCATCACATGAAAACATACAGGTAAGGAACAGTGTGCTCAGTACAAACATCAAGATTTCAACTTCTTAAGTAGGTAGTGAGCACACTGGTACTTTCAAATCCTTATTCTAAATAGCTTCTCTATTTCTTTCCAACATGGTGATATTAGTTGTTTTTGTCTGACCAAGTCTTAAACAATGTGTGTATTATAACTGAATTCTATTTGTATGAAATAACTTTGTGTCCTGGAAAACTTTTGACATATAGGATTTAAACCATTTAGATGTTGAATTGTATTCATGGAGTGGAATTCTGTATTTTAACTGTTTCAAACCTGCATTCTAATTTGAAGGTTTTTAGAACATGTGCTTATGGGCCCCATCCACAGAGAGTTGGATTTCTAGTATCAGGGTGGGGACAAATGAATATCTGGTTAGTAATGTAGGTGCTGAATATAACTAGTGCTTCTTGCTTAAAGACTGTTTGAACAAGACTGTACAACAATTTTAAGATTTTTGTCTACACCAGATGAAGATCAATTTTCAGTTTTCAGTAGACATTTGAGTATTATGAATCTCAAAGGTCCACAGTGCATTATAATAGCCGATGGTGACAGAATAGGAGAAAGTTGTTTTTCTTTCAGTCAGGGATTGAGGCCCTGAGGGAGCTAGGAGATGTCAATATCTCCTATCCAATATCCTGACATAAGAATGAAAACGTTTACTGACACTATCTACAACGTCCCCTGCTATCTAGAGTTGACCATGCTACACCCCAGACCTAGATGTGGGCGGACTCTATGATCTGTCCTCCAGATGTAGTAACAGATTTTCCCCACCTACTGGAATTAAAGGCTACAAAAGTAGCAGATTGGCATGTTCCTCCCTTAATTTTTCCTGGCTTCTCCACTTCCTGAGACCCTCTCGCCCTCACTTGATGTGGCCTGGACCACCCCCCCCATGTGAGTGTCAGTCCCTGGCTTAACCCTGTCTCATAATTAGAGACTCCCTGCTGGAATCTGTTTTATGGGACCTCAATTTACCATGTGTGGATTTCTACTCTGGACCTGCCACTCGGGCAATCTCACTTGTCCCCAGCCTCCCTCCATGGGCAAGTCCCCCCAATGCCCACTGCATTCCCCTCTCTAAGCTTTCTGTTTGACCAAAGCTTCACTTCAGTCTGGCTTCACTCTAAGCTTGTTTCCCTGCCACATGATCCCCAGCTTCAGTCAGGCTTCTAAGTCTTAGTTTTTCCGGAACTTCTACTTTTAGGAAATACGCTTTCCACATAAAAACATTCTACTCTTCCTTTCCAGGTTCCAACTCCCTTTAAATAAATCCACAAGTTGTGATTTCTCCCCAAAACAAACTCGATAATTTAAAATTTGTCCTTTTGATGCCTTCTTTATTATTCTTCATTAAAGATTAGGAAAGGACCCAAAATTTGGGGTTTGTAACTCTGGGGGACCACCTTGAACCCCAAAATTCCCACATCACAATGATTACCAATTCATTGCCATTTAAATGATTTACTCTCCAAAAACCTCAACAGAAACTGAATGATAAATGAGGTGAACTTACTCAAACACAAATTACCTGAATGCCAGCCTTATTTGCATTTTGTACGTATGCTCTTATATTGTCATTCACGCATGGTCACAGGGAAACCAAAGACATAAACTGAAAGAAAACTAGAAAAACTAAAACAAAAACAAAACAAAACACTGTAACTGGGGAGATGGCTGAGTAGTTAAATGTACTTGCTCAAAAAGCCTGCCAGCCCAGGTTCAGTTCTCAGCCATGTACATTAAGCTGGATAGGCATTTGCAGACAGCTGAAAGAGAACCTGTCATGCACGTATGCCCATAAATTAATTAACTATTAATTAATTAAAAGACAATACTAGAATCTACTTTAATGTTGACTAATAAAATATAGAAAATCATTCAAATTTATGCTTGCAATTTAAGATTTTAGATATTTCCTCTAGATTGCCATATCTCATAAACATTGCTCCCCGATTCCTCCCTCTAACTCCTCCTTCTCACACAGAGACCTCTATGAAGCACTTCATATACACTGCATGTTCCTAAGGCTTTGCAAAGAAGACAAACTCCGGCCAACTTTCACATTGAGAGGAACGTAACCCCTGTGTCTGAGATTACACTGTAACTCACAGAAAACTGAATACAGTGTAACATGGGGATTTAAGTGGGAAACTATTATGCACATATATAGGAATAAAAGAACCATATGTTGGGGCAAAACCTGCAACAGAGAAGTGAGTCATTAAATCATTGATGGAGAAGCCATGTAGCTTGGGCTCTTAGGCACAAAGGCAAAGACAATAGTGACATTTCAAAAGTAGTGAAGGAATTGAACAGTGGAAAACAGCATGTTAATGACAGAAGTCAGCACATTGGCAAAGCCATAATTCATTTGTTTTCCTTCTGGAAACATATGACTGAGATTTGTATCTCAATTTTTCTCTTGGTCTATCAGTTACATGTAGGAGTTTACTTAGTTTTATGGAAGTATAATAGTCCTGAACAAAACACAAGGCCAGAAGTTCATTGATATGAAGATTGAGAATAGATTTCAGGTACATACTAAGGACATAAGTCATTTTTTGGTGGACTGTTGGGATCTTTTAATAGATGATAACAAGTTTCATAAATCTTAGTGTGGAAGAAAAAATGGGGTTTGAAGACCAAATAAAATGATATGTAAATAGCAGGGCTCATGATAAGTCAGTGAGTATAGAGGGAAAGGGATGGGGTTGACTAACGACAAAAAAATGTAGAGCACATGGGACAAAAAACTAATATCTGTGTGTGGCAAAGAGCGAGCTAGTTATAGAATCCAGATGCCAAACCCTTGTCACCAAGAGTTATGATTCTGATGCAGCTGTGATGAGCAGACTTGAGGACTAAATAGTTTTTTAAAAAAAATAGTTATGCAGCTATAATGTATTTTCCTTTTTTTTTTCTCATTAATGGGAAAGTTTTCTTGAATTATTTTTTTAAATCTCTACCAAAAGTCAGATTGTACGTGTATATGTTCTTAATCTTCAGCCTTCATTGATCAAATTAGAATGAAAAACAATTACGCACATTGATCCACAAAATAACAGGATGTACAATAGCTAAAATGAAATGTCTTGCCAGCAAGTGTATTTTCAGGAATAAACAAGTGTGTTGTTCTCCCTAGCAATTGCTGACAGTCTGGGAGCCACAGGGGCATGCCAGCAGAGACGCAGAGTTGACAATCTGTTCCTTTCGGTACTCTCCAAAAGCATTGGAGTGAAATCACTCATATGGCACTTGTCACTGAACATAAAAATGACAGAAGTCAGCAAGTTAGCAAAGTCATCACCATTCATTTTCCCCTTAGAAACGTATTGTGTTTGGCTTTTGTACCCGGATTTGTCTCTTGGCTCATTTTTATTACTTTTTTTCTGGTTTATTTGAAAATCAAGGAGACAGCTCAAGTGTGCCTTTAATGAACAGACACATTACCTAGTCAATATGTGATTTTGATTTTGAGAGATTAAGTAACATGTCCCAGAATTGCTTAAGGATAAATAGCTAAGCTTGTGAGATTAGAATGTTGGATTTGTGTCTTCTGTGACTATAATGAATTAAAAAATAATTTCTGGATTCTCAACGAAAAATGTTGAGATGTCAAAACTTATTTAAATTGGACAGATTTCATTAACACACGTGCTTTCTTTGCATTGGAGGAAAATTATACCTTTTGCCATTTTACATTAGAATTGGATGTATCTTGAAATCTGGTCATGTCTGAGGTGGAACATTCTGACCCCTTCACCTCTGGGACAGTGTTGGTGACAGTGGAATAAGGAGACAGGAGAGTTTGGAGACAGTGTCATGGCAATGCAGTTGTTGCCTATTACACCTCTTCTCTATAGGTCACAAAGTACTCTACACTACTACATTCTCTCTCAGTCCTGAGGTGGGAATAGATTACCTGTATTTTCCAGTTGGATAAACAGAAGCTCAATCAAGTTCAAAATCACATGTTGGGAAAGCTGGGAGAAGAGCCCATAAGATCAGATTTCCCAGTGTGTGTCCAATATCATCAGCACTGCTCTAAATACACTCGTCTCCTTGGCTTGTCAGTGAACTATGACCCTTGAAAGTAGGAGAGAAGAGAAAGAACACCTGAAGAAGGTGAAAGGGAAGAGGCCAGAAGGGGATGGTTATATGCTTTAATTGTCTATGTGTGTTCAGTGTGGAAAAGATAATCATAAATCCATCTAGTAAAGCCCTTAGAGAACATGAACTAAAAGGACACAATCATATGCACACTTATGAAAGTGCTCACAGAAACACAATGTACACATAATCCTCTCTCTAGTGAAAATAGCAGCACAAAAAGTTAAATAGCACTTTCGATTTCATATGTGTGTGTGTGTCCATTTAGATTAGCCTTATTTTAATACTGATTTTGGACAACTGTGATTCACAGATCACATTTCTGTCAAACAGATTGAGAAAAGTTCTTCTTACATAAAATGTGTCAATTTTATCATTGTCCAGTCTTTTCTAAGATCTTTCCTGGCCTTACCAACATTGTCTTTCTGGATTTTAAAAACTCCTTTGGCAATTTCCATATCATAGCAAAGGCTTTGAGAGTGGACATGCCCTTTTGAAAAGTTTGGGTAAGAAGTTAGGAAATTCTCTGGTTTCAAGGGAGAACCATTTCTGCTGGAGACGCCGTAGGAGAAAAGTGTACAGCTGCTGAGGCAAGACCTTAATCAGTTCACTATGAAGATGGTAAATACCAGCACAGCAGTGTGACATGCTCTCAAGCACTAATAGGATGCCAAGGCTGACTTCACTTCCCTGTGTGGTATCCCTTGGGTTCATGGATTTCTGGCCAAGGTCATTCCTGGTTCTGTTTCCTTCATTGTCTTCTGTCCTGACCCAGAAAACTCCTTGACTTTCACACAATGAAATAGACTAAGATCTCTATTATTTTGTAATCTATCATGTCATAAACTCAGTGCTCAGCATCTGTGGAGGGAATCTCTAAAGCCTGTATGCATCTAGAAAATAAAATATATTTTATTTCAGATGGAAAATTTTGATCTTTTTTATGTTATTCCTGTTATAAAACCTAAGATCATACTTTGGATATTTTATTGACCAAATATCATTTCTTCGTCTAGTATTTCCTTTGGTAATGTTTGTGAGTTTTCCCATGGCAGCGTGACCAGAGTCAATTCGGGGACATGCTGTGTTCAAAACATTCTAAAATAGAACAAAGATTGATGTTTTGATAGGTTATTTTGCACCATATGTGAAGTACCTAATACAATGTCATCTGTAACTTAAAGATTTAATAAACCATGGCCCTAGTCCTCTCACCTGTTTCTGCCTAACGTGGGTCTAATGGAGCTTTCTGATCATCCTTTTGCTGATGTATATGATTTAGAAACATTTAGCTATCAACTAAGGATTGGCTGTAGGCCAGATGCTGTGTGCTGCTGGAAAATATTGAGATATATACTATAATGTAACTTCATAGACTTGAAAAGTTAGTCAAAGAGACAACCAGGCTGACAAGTTGCTTTAAAAATATTTGTAAGAGAGGTCCTACAGTATTTAAAGTGTCCAAGAAAAGACATCATGCTAATAGATGGAAATATCAGAATGATCAGAAGAAATGATGTTTGAACTTGGCTTTGGGGGAGAATTTGTTGTCCAAATGGAGACTGATAGGAAGGGAACTTCTGAGTGGTCATCATAGGCAAATATAGGGAGATTTGGAATTTGTAAAACAGTAAGGAAACTATTTGATCAATTTATTAATATAAAATAAGGAGAGGCAGGGATGTAGGGAGCCAAGAGGCTGAGGGAACATGGGTCCAGACTGGGAGAGCCTTGATGTGCTGGGAGCAAGCAGATGCCAACAATATCCTTCTCCCTAACACAAGTTTCCACAAAAGAGACCAACAGGATACCTTCTCCTAGAAGACTCTTTTCCTATATACAGATTATAAAACTAATATGAAACATGGGTTTTTAAAAGTATTTTATTTATTCATTTCCAAGCAGAGAGATAAAGAGAGAGAGAGAGAGAGAGAGAGAGAGAGAGAGAGAGAGAGAGAGAGAGAGAGAGAGAGAGAGCATGCACCGGGGCCACCACCTTGTGGGTCTGGTTTATGTGGGTCCTGGGGAATTGTACCGGGGTCCTTAGGCACTGGAGGCAAGTGCCTTAACCGCTGAGCCAGCTCTCCAGCCCTGAAACATGGTTTTTATATTCCAAATTTATATTCCATATTAGCTTATTCAATACAGTTGTTCTTTATAAATGTGACAATGTTTATACATGAACATTAGAAGGAAAATTAGCCTATGGTAATATAGGCATGTTTTATTAACAAGTTTAATTTAATATTCTCGTCAGTAGAAAAGATGAAGAATAGGGCTGGGAGATGGCTCAGCAGTTAAGGCACTTGTCTCCAGTGCCTAAGGCCCCCGGTTCAATTCCTCAGGACCCACATAAGCCAGACCCACAAGGTGGTTGCAGTGGTGCTCTCTCTCTCTCTCTCTCTCTCTTTCTCTCACTCCCTCTCTCTTGCTCTCTCTCTGTGTATCTCTCTGCTTGAAAATGAATAAATAAAAAAATATTTTAAAAAAAGAAAAGATGAAGAATAAATGATGTTTCTCTCAGAGGTTAAGCATAGTAGCTAGAATTCAGGTTTGATCCATGTTAGGGGAAGGGTTCAGGCACAGGACTTGGGAGGTTTTCAGAATGGTAGGCAGCTCCTTCTTTATCCTCATGTCTCTCTATGTCTGGCCCAGAAGCCCAGCTCCAGGTGTCACTACAATTAGTCAAATGTCCATGACTAATGGTGAGAGTGATTTGCTTGATTTTATCTACAGCTTCCAAACAGCTGTCAGAAGTGGGACTCCTGGACTCAAAAACCCAGAAGGAAGAAGTGCATGAGGGTTGAAAGATCTCTACAAGTTTATGTTGGGGAAACACTTCAACTCAGCCCCACCATTCTTGTACAAAACCATATTAATTTCTGTGAACTGGCCTTGCATGGGCCTGACTCTTTGTGTAGTGTACACGTGGTTCATTTCTTATGGTGGTGTGAAAATACTAAAAGAAGGATTCCATATTAGTGGTTACCAATACAATACAATATTGCTGTCTTTTTTATTTTTATTTTATTTTCAATATTGCTTTTGGCCACTTATGAGCACAACTAGAATAACTATTATAATGCTTAAGAAATTGAAAAATTAAGGATATGCTTTACATAGAGACAGTTACATTTTCTTAGCTCTCAGTTGACTACTAAGCATAGTCATTGTGATAGGAGCCACTCATGACATTTACACTTTCAGATGCTCCCAGAAAATTGTAATTGCAAGCACTGTGGACCCTGGATCCAAATGACAGCAGTGTGATGGAGGTGAGGTTCCCAGAAGAAGTTATCCAACTATGGGCAAGGAACAATAAAAAAATAAAGTACAATAAAATACACAATTTTAATTCTTGCCCCTTACTTAGGAAAACTCTAATGTGTGTGTTATACAGAATTCCTCTATAAAATAACACCAAAGTTACCCACGGAGGCAACTGATTTAATAACACTGTTTGCATTGATTTCTGCACTTTTTTCCTCTCTCAATTCATTAGATGTCTCTCAAATTTCCTCCTACACAAACAATATGCACTCAAATTTTACTCTGGAATCAATCCTGGAATAACCCAGACCAAGTCTGTCCTCCTAAGTTTGCCTTTTCCTCCTGTGTGCCTGCAGTACATATGTATGTGCCAAGGGCATGTGTTTCCTTGGTAGCCTACAGGTTTCAGAAGTTCTGAAACCTGTTCTGTGTATTCCTCAGCAAAGACCCTCCTTGGGCTGCACATCCCTGGTGCATTGCTTAGGCTGGTGACTGAGTTTTGGTAGTGTACTTTAATACATGGGGCAAAATGTCAGGTTATGCATCCTCATTCTCTTCTGTTCCCTGGTCATGTCTCCTGCTCTCAAAGGACATTGAGACCAGATCATCTTCTCCATATTGTACCTGATACTAAAGCCCAGTTGGAAATGGAAAGATGCCAAGAGCTCACTTTGAAGAGTCTCACTTGTATTAGTTTCAAAGTTTTTCCTTTATTTCCCTTTGAGCCCACATATGGACATATGTACTTTTCAATATGGGATTTGTTGACCTTTGGTAGTTAATCTTCATTGTTAATTTATTACTTAGGAGACATACCTCTGGTCTATTTTTAAGACTGTTTCCAGAAAGGTTTAACAGAAAGGTTTAATACAGGTCCAGGCCCAGATGAGTTCACTGAAAAATTCTACTAAACCTTTATAGACCTAAAACCACTGCTTCTAATGGATTGAGGTCACTGACAAAATAGAAAAAAGAGGAGGCATTCAGCTGAACACCAGCACTCATGTCTCTTTCTCTCTGATTCTTGACTAGGAAAGCATTGCGACCAGCTCTTCACACGCATGCCTTCCCTGCTTTGATTGATTGTTACAGCTTTACACCAAATAAATCCTTCATTCTTTAAGTTGCTTCTGTCATTATTTTTAAATAACTGGTAGAAGTGATAGGTGTCACTTCCTGGTGAGATGATTTGTTATTGATTTATAAAATTATTAAAATTTACATAATCCCCTGCCTCCACCTTCCTTTGTCCCTTTGCTTCATAGTCCTCCGATACTCCTACTTTTTTCTACTGTTCCCTTTTCTGTATTAATGGATGTCTCCCTACTGCATCACGTGTGACTACCTGTCATTAGGCTCAATATTTTTCAGGATTTGGGCAGATAAACAGAGTCACTGTTTGGTGATGACCACAGTGTCCACTTTATGCGTAAGCGACAGCATTCCACTGCACTCCTTCCCATCCTCTCCCTCATCATCTTCCTTTCTTTCTCCAACTTCTTCCACTACAGTACCTGAGCCATGGAGGGTATGGTAGAGATTTCTCTTTAAGTGCTGAACTCTCAACTTCTTATCATGACTTTTGAGTCTCCTCAGCAGTCACTAAGAAAGAAAAGAGAGACTTCTGTAACCAAAAGTAAGTACATATGTGTGTATGGGTGTGTGTGCATAGATATGAATATTTAGAGGGCAATTTAGTTGACATAATATATCCATTTAATCAAATAACAGTAGCAACTTCACCCTTAGGATTTGTAATCATCCCAGATAGGATAGTGACTAGGTTTTCAGTATGGGCCAAAAATTCCCTCCAATGGAACACCTCTCAACAGAAATAATTCCATGCCCAGATGGATTTGCTACAAAATTCTACTAAACCTTTATATTACTAAAACCACTGCTTCTCAAATTATTTCACAAAATTGAAAATGATAAGATATTCCTTATCTTCTTCTATGAAGCTAGTGTTACATTAATACCAAAAACAATAAAGACACAAAAAAGACAATTATAAACCAATATTCCTGATGAACTTAACACAGTAATTCTCAACAAAATTCTTGCAAATTAAATTCAAGATTGGATCAAAACTACTATCCACCTTGATCTTATAGGTTTCATCCCAGGGATGCAGTAATGGTTCAACATATGGAAATCAATAAATACAGCACATCATATAAATAGAATTAAACAGAAATCACATGATCATTTCAACAAATATAGCAAAGGCTAGCAACATAATGTCTCTTAATAATTAAGTCACTGGGAGACTAGGAATGGAGGGATTATCTTTCAACATAATAAAAGCTAAATACAATAGACCTATACCCTTATCCTATGGGAAAAAATCTTGAGGCATTCCCGCCAAGGTCTGGAACAAGAAAAGGGTGTCCACTCTCACCACTGCTATTTAACATTGTACTTGGAGTGTTAGCTTGAGCAATAAGACAAGAGAAAGAAATAAAATGTTTCAAATTGGAAAGGAAAGAAATGAAACTAGTTTCATTTGAAGATGATATGATTCTATACTTAAAATACCTCAAAGACTCCACCAACTGCTCGCATTAATAAACTATTTTAGCAATGTAGGAAAGCTTTTATTCAGAAGGATTGCATCAATGTTTATGAGAGAATTTGTACAGGTGAGAAACCTTATGAATGTACAGAATTTTTTTGAGAGAAAAAGCTTTCACTCAAAAGGTGTGACTCACTGTTCATCAGGAAACTCCTGTAGATAACAGGAACTATGAATGTGGAGAAGGTGGGAAAGGTTTCACTTAGGAGATACACCTCACTATTCACGAGCAAATCCCTTTAAGAACCACAATAAAAACAGAGAAAGAAAAACATTCATTCCGAAGGTACAACTCACTGCTCAAACGTGAATTTGGAGGAGTGAGAAGACCCATGAATACATAGAACATAGGAAAATATTCTACTCCTAAATCACACTGACTGCATCACAAATCCAGAAAATGTAATTAAGCAGTGAAATACAATGTGATAAAATATACTGTCATAGACCAGAAGAATCCCAGTGTCTCACAGACAAAGTGAAAGGGGTCTCTAGTCAGACTTTTGAGAAAACTTTATGGTTTGGCGTTTGTACTGAAGAGCTTCCAGATATATAAAGCATAAGAAGCCACAGGCAGAGGTAAACGTGTGTATAAATGTAAGGAGGTGAGACGAAGGATGATGTGAATCAGGGATGACATTAAGCTCAGCATTTCTAGCACATTGCACTTGAGAGCTGAGGCAGCAGAGAATCAGAAAACAGAGCAATCGAGATTGAGTCTTTTTGTTAAGATCAAATCTTGGACTTGGTCATGTGGACCATGCAGAACCAGAACTTGTAAGAAAAATAGAGCAAGAAGGAAGGAAGTTCTGCAACCATCCTGAAGTCAATGTTAAAGTGTATAAGATGGGGCAGAATGTGTAGATTCAAGTTAAATTCAGGACATGGTGATCCATTGGACATAGAACCATTAAGTGGAGAAGTACCTGAAAGCAAGTTCAAAGCTCCTGACCTGGATGGATCATCATTTCATCTTGCCTTCTGAGTCATGTTTCCTATAAACTGTGTACAAAAATAGGTTTCTTTAATTTTATTGAGAACCTTAATATATGAAGAGACTGTAATCTGATCATGTTTCTATCACATCATCCTCTTTTGTCCCCTCTCCCACCCCTCTATTCCACTGAGGACATTCCTCTTTCAATGTAGTCCTTTCTCTCTTTTGCTGTCTTATTCCATTTGTCCTCCTTGATGCTCTATGGTGTAATAGTAGCATCTAAGTGATGAGGGTTATCAACTGTGCCCTGATTGGATATGTGACATGTTCAATGGTAGGTAGTTCATGCTGATAACCCAGTCCAAAGGCTGTGGTTTAGGAAGGTCTTAGACCCTAGAAGAAAGCTTCACTGTTCTTTGGCTAAATAGAGGTACTATGTCCATCACAAAACCTTCCAGATATATATGTTTATCTCCTTTGATTAGTGTTTCTCTCACTTTTAGTTAGAGAATCTACTGTTTACCTGGGAAACCAAGACTCATTGAAATGACAAGAAGAGAAAGCCAGGTTCTTATCACTGAATGAGTCATCTACATCATGCAGACCAGGACTCAGGGAACACTGCAGAGGAAGTGGCAGGTTGGATATGAGTGTTGTTCTCACTGACAGCCAGGCAACCTTCACTATGCACATGGTGGTAGACACTTAGTGTACTCAAAACTCATCAAAGCAGAAGATGAGCTCAACACTAAAGAAAATTTCTAACATGCCCTTCAAGGTACAGGGAACATTCTGGAAGAAGGTGCAAAAAGAATGTTAGTCACAAGGTGGGAAGGCTAGATGTTTGAGAGCAAGGTGCACATTCTGATAAGAGGTCACTTGTGGGCTCTGAACTGCTTGGTAGAGCTTCACATTACAGAAGGAAGGCTAGAGAGCTTTATTGGGTTACTTTGATAAATCACTAATCCCATTAATGAGAGGGATAAGATTTCAACGTACATGCTGGGAGGGTAGAAAACACAAATAATTTAGGAAGCAAGAGACTAGAGTGTAAAATGGTTACATCTGATATTTATCACAAAAAATGTTGAAAAGTTTTAAGGTCATTTTTGTTTAACTAATTAATCTTTAATGCCTGAAATTGAAGCAAAGAGAGAAAGATAAATATTATTTAAGCTTGTGGTAGTAAATGACTTTTAAACACATGTGCTAAATTTTACTAAGTTAGAAGACAGGAGTTTTTCCAGCCAAGCAAATCTTTAATTTAATGGGTGGAATCATTTGAGATCAAGTAAATGTCACCTAAGAGGAAAAGCAGAGAAAGTAGTGTCATAAACCTCATGGGGAAAAAAGAGTATAACTCCCACATTCTTCCAGACTTATTACATTAAATAAAATTCAGTTCAATAGGCACTAATTGGTCACCACATCACTCTAAATGTTGAGATGGGAAGGAATGCTTCGTATTGAACAGTACAAACCTTTTTATAAAGTATTGCTTAGTATTGCCATGTAAAACGTGTTAATGTTTTAAAATTAAAGATTCAGTGAGCCAAAAAAAGAAAATACCTCTTCTTAAAATTTTGCCCTGTGGGGTCCTTGGTAAAAACCCTTTGATTTGTAGGTTGTTAGGGAGTTGCTAAGGGGTAGTGTCCAGTAAAATTGAAGTTTTGCATTACCTGTGATGATCCATGAGGAAAAGGAAATACATATTTTTTTTCAAATAAAGTAAATATAATCAGAGCATTCATTCTTGGCTGTGTGCCACACCTACCAGATGTCCATAACATTTGTCCCACAGAATTGATTATATATATATATATATATATATATATATATATATATATATATATATATATATATATATATATATACATCACTTGGAAGAATTTTATTAACTTACATTAATTCTGATAAAGTTGCTCAATTTTGTTTCATTGTGATGCAGCTAACTTGGTTGGTATTACTCTGTAACCATCTCTTTCTGTGGGCGGAAGGGCAATGGCACACTCAGCAGGGGAGTCAAGGGAAGGCAGCTCTAGGAGACAAGAGAAAACGTGGAAGAACCCCTCCAATGATAGTATGGAGGCCATGACCTTGTTATGTGTAGCTAGAGAGCTGTCCTTCGACCTGAGACATATTCGATATCGCAGTGTCTGTTCTTATGATCCATCAATTCTCAGTGAATAGTACCTGTGCACATTGGAGTATGCAAAACCCCTTCTTGTGTCAGTGCCCTTTTTCCCAGATGCCCCGTTGCTTTCTCATGAGTCCTGTAGTCTAAGTTCACGGCTTGAAGCCACTAGAAGACAGCACATACACCACTATGGTTTCCACAGGAAAAATTCTGTAGTCCTCTCCCCTGCCCCACCCCCAGCCATAGCAACAGACACCCTAGAAGTTAATCTGTGTACATCCTCGATACACAGGTCAGCTAAACATGGGGTCACATAAGCCCCCTGACTCTCACTCAGTTATACATTTTCTCAAACAACCAAAGTAAACCTGTTTGTCAGCCTTTGCCTTACAGTTACCCATGGAAAATCTGGCTTCCATTTCTGCTTCCATTTCTGCTTCCATTTCTCTTCTTCATAACACCAAAGATCAACATCCAAGAGAAATATGCCACCTTTCCTCAAGGTGCCTCACCAAACTCTGTTCCCTCTACCTTCTGGCAACAGAAGATCACACTCCTGAAGCTTATAAAAGTTCATGAAGAAGCCTACAAAACACAGAAGACGATGGGCCATAGGTGTGTGTGGGGAGGGAAGTGGGGGGATTCCTCTGCTCTTGGGCTCAATGAATACATTATGCCCATCCAAGTATCTTCCAAATAGTATGTTTATATCACAGTGTTCTTACTTTTGTTTAGAACAGCTTTTGATGGTGATGAAGACCAGGAGAGACCTGGCTCATCCCTGGTGATGCCAACTGAATGCTGTGCACTAGATGAGACATCTCTATCACACCTTCCAAGGCTCAGAAAACACTGTGGAGGAAGTGGAGGAAAGAATATTAGTGTTGCTCACAGGCTAGCCGGAGAAGCGTCTCTTCAGAGATGGCAGGACATACTGAGGAGACTAAAAACCCATCGAAGTGCTAAAAATAGCTGGATGTTGAGAGCTGAATGCTAAATGAGACATCTCTAACACCCCCCTCCAAGGCTCAGGGAATATTGTTGAAGAGGGATGCAGAAAGAAAGTAAAAGCCATAGGGTGGAAAGGAATACAATAGGGCCCTATGCTCTGGACATGAACTGACCAGTGCAATCATGACCTCACAGAGGATGTCACTCAGTCAACAAGATTTGCATCATATTGTACCTATAAACATTTTAATATATAGGACAAAAAGAATGAGATATCAGATCAGAGGGAAAATATTGATGACTGTGCAAAAGATCTCAAGAAGGAGGTAAAGGGGGACTGGAGAAATGGCTCAGTGGTTAAGGCACTTGCCTCCAGTGCCTAAGGCCCCGGGTTCCATTCCCCAGTACCCACATATGCCAGACCCACAAGGTGGTGGCCCTGGTGTGCTCTCTCTCTCTATCTCTATCTTTATCTCTATCTCTATCTCTATCTCTCTATCTCTCTGCTTGAAAATGAATAAATAAAATATTAAATAAAGAAGGAGGTAAATATTTGACAAAATATGAGAAGAAAATGATGTAGCCTTTTAAAGTTTATATTTATATTAATGAATAGATAAAAGACTCAATTTCAATTAGAAAATTCATTTGTAATGAAAATTAATAAATTTCATATTAAAACAGTCTCAATTATTGGTGATAATAGAAAAAAAATCAAAAGATCTTTCAATAGATACCTTGAGCATCTTGCCCTGTTCTTTCAGCCAGTGCCATTTTAGTGATACATTATCACCCAGAATTGGTACATAAGGTGGTTAGATTGTAATAAATAAATAAATGCCCCCCAGCCACATGTGTTTATGATTAAGCTTTATACTTAATTTCCAACTGCTGGAGCCTTTGGGAAATGGAGCCTTACTGGAGGAGGTGTGTGACTGAAAGGCAAGCCTTGTGCTTTTATAATCCAGCTCCCACTTTGCACTGTGGAAATGTGGTTTCTGGCTGTTTGCTTTTTCCATACTTTCCTTGACAAAAATGAAGCATTCCCTCAAAACTTTAAGCTGAAATAAGCCATTTCCTACAGCAGAAGCTGCTTTATCCCCTGGTGTTATGTCCCAGGAATGAAAAGGTAACATCTATATGGCAGTTGCTAGAATGTAATACCACGTTCCATGACTAAAACTGTATGCTAGCCGTGCATAAGAGTGCAGAAAGGTAAAACTTCAGATTTGACACATACATGTTCCAGAATCTAAAGATTGTATTTTCTTATATGGAGTCTATGGCTTTTACCATTCTGAAAAAAAGTGTAAACTGTGAGAATCACAGTACATGGTGGGTATGCAAGGTGTTTATGTGTGTGTGTGTGTGTGTGTGTTTGTGTGTATGTATGTAAGTGTGCATGTATATATGTGTATTATGTGTATGTGTGAGTGTGCTTGTGTACATACCTGAATTATGAATGTGTGTTCATGTGTATATATATATATATATGTATTATGTGTGTATATATGAATTATTTATGTTTTGTATATATATATTATGTATGTGTGCATGAATGTATTCATGTGTGTTGTAATTTTACAGGACTTATGAATAGCATCATTTCCACTTGAGTTTTTACCCACAATAAATTATATCAACAAATAAAATGTTGAAGTTTGTATCATTTTATGCCAATTATGGGAATTTTAAAGGTACATGGAAAACCTTCATAGGGTCTTAACATAAAATAATGAAATTTTTCTCAGTTCCAGATTCCAAAGTGACAGGCTCAGGCATGGCAGCCACAAGCCCCAGGGATTCATTATTGTTTGATCTATTGGCCACCTGCCAAGATGAACTAACATCTACAGAAAGGTGTGAAAGGGTCACCAAATCACAATTTGCAGATGTCACCACAACTGATGATCAGAGCCTCTGATGAAGTTCCATTCACAAGAATGCCAGGGAGTTGAGATCCAAGAAGGTTGGTCTAGGATCTTGGTGAAGAGAAATTCAAAATTCAGACTCAAAGAGCATTACTTACAAATTTCTATGTAGGGAAAAACAAAAATAAACTCATTGTCAAATTAAACATGCATTTGAATGTACTGCCAGCTATTTTAAAAGTTAAATTTAGTTTTCATTTTATGTAAAATAGTCGGTCACATTTAATACTACATCAGTGACGCATGTAGAATATTGATGCTCTTGATATAAATACATTTTACTCTTCTCTTTGGATTAATGATGAATTTCTAGCATGAAACTTCTGACAATTTCAACTCTTAGCAGTGAATCCTCATGCCTCTCTGACTTACATCTCTCAATATGTCAAATGATTGTGTTTGATGTATAAGAAGCTCAGTGCATAAACAGGCATTTTCCAATAACTCCTTGTAGGACTACATGATTAGAGTGGTTTTCTTAGACTTAGAATGCTTCAGAAGTATTTAATGCTATATGTCAAAATGCTTTTAACTTCCAGAATTAGTGAGATATGAAAGTCTTATATTTGTATAGATTTTATATACACATATATTAAATTTCAGATAATATCTTTCGGGTATTTTATTAGGATGATTTTTGTCTCTTCTAAGGCAAAAGGAATTTGTGAATGTAAAATTTCACTTTCCAAGGAGGTCTGAGCAGTCAGAAATTTGCCAAAGATCCAAATGCTATAGTTTAACAAGGGTCTGCATAAATGCCCAGGCTGCCTTCCTTGTGCTTTTTAATACAAATGACCTTGAAAGAGAACATCTTCCTCTGGCAGACTTCTGCATCTAATATGAGTAATGAATATTTATTGGTTTTCTGGGTAGTATTTTAGCAAATCAGACCTAAGTGAAAGTTATTTACTTAATGGTAGAGATAACCTCTGTATGTGATTTATTATGCTTTATAACTAGTGTCTGAATATAATAAGCTTATTTTACCATATGCCATTGACTTATTTATTACTAACATTGTTTTAGCCCAGCAATTTAATTAACTACACATATCATTGCTGATTTCTAGCAATTCTTCACTTTTAATAATGAAAAACAGTGGTTCTTTGTGGCTTTTAATATAGCAGAAACATTTACCAAATGCTACTCATCTGTTTGTGCAAAAGGCCAAGAATAACATCAAGCACATTAATAATCATCTGAATAAAAATAAGTAGACTCTTCGAAGTGTGGAGCATGACCAAAAAGTTGTTTAGACTCTGGCTAGACAATGGAATCCCCATGCTGGACTCTAATGTACCAGCATAATGACAAGTCAACCATTGGTGAACTGATTTAGATCTGGAGTATATTTGCATAGTGTCATTGAATAATAATGAAATTAATGATCATGGAAGTGCAGAAAGAGGGACACTGCTTAAGGTCCCTCACCAACCACAGATCATTTTCATGTTCTAAAGAAATGTGAGAACAAACCCAGTGTAATAAAGCTGCTTCAGTTTTCTGTGACCAGTGTACACACCTTTCCACCGCTTATGGCATTAATTTTAAAGTAGTGAAACAAGATACATTAAAGTTAAGAATGGAGAGTGGGGGTGCATTCAAGCCAATGGAAAAGTGTCCTGGAGATAATGCGAAGCAAAGCATTCTGCATTACCCAAAGAGCACTGAGAACTGGGTGAGATCCAAGTCAAGCACAGGAAACAGAATAGGTAGGAAATGCCAAGCCGATGCCAGAAATGCGATGTGTAGCTAGAACGTCAAGATCTGGATACAGACCAAGAGAAGGGGATGCCAAGTCTACAGCAGTGGCTAGTGTCAGGACCAGGGCTGGCTTGTGTAGCAGCAGAGTGTCTGATTCAGAGCCAGGAGGAACTGATGAAGGAGACAGGAGAGGAATTTAGGGAGACTCTGTCTGCTCCATTATTAATTTCATCTCCTCCACACTGAACAATATCCCTTATTATAACTCATATTCTGAGTGTCTGAATATAGTTTCTCTCTTTTCTAAATCTACTATTAGCTGAAAAGCATAAATCAATACATTTCTTCAGCCATTCTTATTTATTATATGTAATTTTAATACATCAGTAAATGTTTAACAAGAATGGGCACACCAAATGAATACTACAGTCATTTAAAAATAAAGGTATATATTGTTGATTATGTTGTACTGTATTTTTATGAGCAGAGCCTGAGACAGAGCTTGAATATAATCCTTGGTACCTTGAGGTTTGTTTTTAATCTTGGATATAATCTAAAAAGTGAAAGCAGTTCATTTCTTTAATAACTGCTAAGTAAAAGTTTTATTTTATTTTATTTTTCATTTTTAAACATTTTTATTGGCTTAAAATTATACATATTCACACAACAATATGCTCAGTATCATAAGTTATTAGATAAAGCCATTGAATCCATGATGGCATTCCCTTTTATGCATTAGTTATTCTCCCCCTCATGACTCTTACATTCTCCCCCCCTTCCACAAATTTTCCTGAGTCATAGTGGGTGAATTCAAATTTTCCATAGTTATTAGGTTTGTAAAAGTCTCTAAATTTGTGTTTTGGACAATTTTGGGCACCCTTGTTGCCTCTCTCCATTGACCTTCCTTAGGTTATCTGCCTTGCTGTGGGAATAGATGTTTTGCTCATCATCCCACTTCCTTAGAGGCTGTGTTAGGGCTCTAAAAGGATCGTCTCCTGCTTGGGTGTCCCTTGTCACATCAGCTCCCTTTGGTGGAGTTCCATTGTCCCGGGTTCTCGTTGCCTTCTGAAAGATACAAACAGAGTCTCCAGCAGAGAGTAATATTATTATTGGTCAATTGAGACAAATATTGCTAGGTTGGTGAGCATTTGGAGGGTGTAGCCTTTCTGGGGACCTATGGTTAGTGAGGACTTCCCCACGGAGATGGGGTTCTTGGTCCCCATTCAAGGTTGTCTTGGGTCCCTCCTGTACCAGTTAGGGGTTCCCTGCCTCTGAGCAGATCTCATAGCCAATTAGTCAGCTGTTGATTACCCATCTAGGTTGAGTGCCACTATTGCACAGATGGGCACTTCTTGACTTGCTTGTCTGTGCCATATAGCAGTGTCTTCTGCACTCTGAGGCCATCAGTTGGTGTAACTTGAAGATGCCTCCTGCTCTCTCAGGATATCATTCATTGGTCTGGTTCTCCTGGCAGCTCGTGCAACACCTTCAGCATCACCCAGGCTGCCCTTCTGGGAGCTGATGTCATTTCTGGATTCAGCAGGGTCTCTCAGTATTGTGTGATATCAGACAATGGAATCTTCAGCAATAGAGTCATATCTTTTGCCTGAGGTGGGTATTCAAGGCTGTGATGAAAGTTTGTCTTATTTTAGGGACCCTGTGGGTCATTCTGATCAACAGCTCATTGTAGCAGGTGACTACTTACTGGGTCAGGGAGCCAGAGGACAGCGTCCTTTGTACCATAGGTAGGTTTCCACCCTCCCCCCCTTTGAGGCCCTATCTGCTTCTGGAACTTGTTGTACAGAAGATATGATTCTATGGAGTCAGATTGTTGTTAGGTTAGGTATGTGAACATTGTCCCCCTCTGTTGTTTCCACACATGCTCCCATTTCCTTCTGTCAAGTTATTTTATATATTTGTTTTTTCTTATTTTGTGATATATATATGTATATAATATTTATTTAAGATTTTTAAAGAAATTATTTATTTGCAAATGGCAAGAGAGAGAAAGGAGACAAACAGAAGGAAAGAGCAAGAATGGCCTGGACAGGGCCTCCAGCCACTAAAAACAAACTCTAGAAGCATGCCCCACCTTGTGCATCTGGCTTTTTGTAGGTACTGGGGAACTGAACACAGGCCATTAGGTTTCCCAGGCAAGCACCTTAACTTCTGATCCATCTCTCCAGTCCCAAAAATATGTATTAAAATAATAATATAATATGAATATTTATGGGATACAAAGCAATATTTTGATACATGTTCATAAAATATGATGAATAGTCAGGATAATTAAGAAACCTGTCACCATATGTGCTTATTGTTTTATGATAAAACTTTAAAAATGTGCATTTTAAAATTTTGAAATAAAGAAATATTACTGAGATAGATGTTTGTGTTGTTTTTAATTAATATGTTTTAATTGTATATCTTGGCAGGGCTGGTTGGGCTATTTCAATATGTGCCTGTAATACAGACTCAATTCACTTTCTCCACCTCTAGTAATCACTGTTATATATCATCATTCTCTTCATTCTCTCTCTCGCTCTCTCTTTCTCTTTCTAAACACATAAAAGATATAAACAGTTTGTTTATCTGGGTCTCGAATATTTCACCTAACTTCCTCAATCTGTCTATTGAGCACACATAAAGACTTTGCCATTAAGATATCTAGTATATATGAGTATTTTGAATTAGGTGTGAATTTTTTAAAGTCAGTGTTCAAACTTCTATAAGAAAACCCCCAATAGCTGGAATAATACATTGTTTTGTAAACACCAAATTGTTTGAATACAGACTGACCTGGTGTCCATCCATCTGTATTCTCTCTCTTCTTCATTTCTACATTATTTGAGGTTTCTTCAAAGAACATACTGTCCATTTCAGTGTAGCACTGGACAAACTCTAACTGGCAATCCTAATACCTGTGCCATGGTCACTGGGCCTTAATATAAATATTTACCCTGGTCTCTGGATTTGCCAGTCTCAGAAGACATGAGGTAAAACAGTAAAACAGGCTGGAAAGAGGTGAAAAACACCAACCCATTTGCAGATGAATTATTGGGAGTCTGAACTGATTGTGGCTGTTACATTTCTGTAATACCATCTTGTAACTCACTTTCATTTCTAAAGAAGTTATTTAATTTTTCTTTACTTAGTAGCATACTTCTCATTTCAATGACTTTATTGAATTCTTTTACAATGAAGTCTTCACTGTGCTGCTCGAGTTGGTTTCAAATTCTAAGCTTTAGTAATTACTGTGAGTGCTGTATTGCAAACATGCACCATTACCCTCACCTGACGTATGTACGTTTGGTAAGGCCATAGCAGGTCCATATTTAAAAGGAAAGCATCTTTGGAAATATATTATAACTCAAAGTCATGTACTTATAGTAATAAAATACAAACTATATTGCTTAATGTTAAGTGTAAATGCACTTGTTTTTCTATAGGAAGGTCTAGCAATAGATTAACTCTTAGCTTTGCACCACAACAAACTGCTGCTCTTTTTCTTTCAAGGATCATATATAAAAGATAAGGACACCGTCTCCATTTTAAATCATTATGTTTTAAGGAATTATATGGAATTTAGTCAAACTGATTAATAAGGAAGCTGAAAGCAATAAAGGTTAAGCTATATTTTTTTCAGATTGTTCAACTACTGGTAAAACAATGATAAATGAAGCCCCTAAACTTTAGTTTCATTTTTATTAGTTTTATTAACAAATTCTACTTTCTTCTGGACAAGAAAAATTTCTGAATATTAATATATCATTTTTATTAATTAAAATATTTATTCTGAAGTCATTTGTGGCTTATTCTTTGAGCTTCTGTTTTCTTTCTAATGATTTAAAATAAACTTGTTCTCCAGTAGGAGACTGATAATACAAAGAAATTAACTAGCCTCCTATTTGACCATAGAATATGTCCAAGATTTTTTTCCAAGTCACATGTTTCTTTAAAAACTGAAGAAGCTGGGCATGGTGGCAGTGAGAGCCGTGGATGACCCAATTCCACCAACAAGCCATTGGATGGTGGCTGACATCCTGACAGGAGATGTACCACCCCTGGTCTATCACATAGGGCCCAAATGAAACCTAAGAGAAAGTGGCAAGATAAACAAGAGACCTATCACCACAGCAAGTCAGATAACCCATGAAAGGACAATGGAGACAGACACCATGGATACCCAACACAACCCAAAGCAGAAGCCCAGAGACACTTAAGATCTCAACAATAAAGGACTCAGGGAAGATTTTAAGAGCCATGGTGGGGGAGAATATCCAGATATGTTGCCCCTGTCAGCAACAGCACACAAAGGAGAAAATAAAAACTGGCTACCTCTGGTGCAATTCATAACCCAGTATGCCCACCGAGGAGGGCCCACAGTGAGTTGGGGACAGAGAGGAGGGAAATGGGGGTATCTTCACAAGATTTGCTCATACAATGTATCTAATTATTGACAACAATAATACTAAAAACTGTTAATGCAAATGTATACACTTTATAAATTATCTATTTTCATTTTCTGGCTGTTCCCAGTCACATGGAGTGTCTAAGGCTTTAGATCAGTGTTTATGTTGTTCTGTGCAGAGTAAGGTCAGACTTTATTTCCATGACTTCATCCAAGCACATGGCTGTTTCACTGCCTGCACTGATGAACTGAGAAGCACGATGTTGCAGTCAGCTTTCTAGTTGCTGTGCAGAAAGAACCCCAGCAACAGCGGCTTGTGGAGGAATGGGTTCATTATGCTTATGGACTCGAGGGGAGACTTCATCCTGGCAGGGAAAACGATGGCATGAGCAGAGGGGTGGACATCACCTCCGCCACAGCACTGCAAACAATGGCAGGAAGGTGTGCCAATCACTGGCAAGGGGAAGCTGGCTTATAACCCCATACACCCGCCCCTGACAACACAGCTCCAGTGAGGTTGTAAAACCCAACTGCCATCATCTGGGGATCTATCAACCAGAACACATTCATTTGTTTGTGGGGGACACCTGGATCAAGCCATGACCAATGGTAAATCTCGTCATTGATAAGTTTTATTATTTCCTCTTTCTACATGATTGCAATAGAATCTTTTTCCTGCCTAGCATATCTTCTATTATAGTAAGTTCCACATAAATAAGAATGGCATAGTCTTTATTAATTTCAAAAGTATTGTCGTGAAAATCATTTTTCTACCTAAACTAATATCGTTTATGAGCTTGATAACTAATGAGCTGAAATGCAGCAAATTAATAAACAAAATAAGACTATAACATAGATGAAAATAATTAGGACAACACAGGGCATAGGGTACTGATACTGCAGGTTTTTAAATCAGTATATAATGCTTTACAAAAATAACACCTCATTACTGAGAAAAGAAGATAAATAATATTCCAATAACATTTACATTTGATTCAGTCACATTTTATTTTAAAATGTCAATTTTCTTAAGATTGTAAAGAAATTTTGCAATTAATAG
>PVHP010007451.1:0-57332 GCA_004024765.1 Zapus hudsonius
TTTTTTTTTTTTAAATATTTTATTTATTCATTTTCAAGCAGAGAGATACAGAGAGAGAGAGAAAGAGAGATAGATAGAGATAGCACCAGAGCCACCACCTTGTGGGTCTGGCTTATGTGGGACCTGGGGAATTGAACTAGGAGCCTCAGGCACTGGAGGCAAGTGCCTTAACCGCTGAGCCATTTCTCCAGCCCTTCCCTTGACTTTCTAAAGTGATTTTCAATGTGGTTTTCCTTCGCCTTCCCCATGGAGAAAGTTGGCTAATCAATGCCAGCATGTGTAGGTGTGTGCATTCCCCTGACTCCGTCTGCTCTGCCCTGGCGCACTCCCTAGGGTCTAGGGCATCTGCTCTGTGTTCTCATTTTGCTCCTGCTCTGTCCAGTCTCCCTGACTTACCCCACATATTGCCTCTTCTTACTGCCATTCCCTTCTTCCCCACCCTAACTTATTAGATCAGTAGTGTTCTTGGCCCTGCCAACAAACCTCCCTTCAACTCATTTACCATGGACTTTCTCTCTAAAGTGGGGACAGGACTACAACACTTCTGAACTCTTAAATGTAAGAAACAATTTTTGTGTGGTTTGGTGATTTTTCTTTTCCTGAACTTAGTTCTAAGCCAGATGTTGCTTTACCATAGAGATGGGAATATTGATATGCACTTTTCTCCTTCCTTTTCCCCCTTCTTAGGTTTTAGTACCTGGTAAGTACATTGTATTTAAAGACTCCAATACAATTCAGCACACACATGCAATGCCTGTAAACGTAGATGCACTTTCACGTATTCAAACAAGAACATTACTGCTTGGGAACTGGAAAGCTCAAGAGACTTATGAAAGTTGTTTCATCCTAATTAGCATGAGCCCCCAGGAACAGTCTGTTTGAACCAATGCTGTTTCCCCAGCAAAACAGACCTGCTTGTTCCCAATGAGAAAGATGATTGGATTCAGATCTTCAGAAGTGTCTATATTCGAGCCAGAGTCTATGGAAGCAGCTAGGCTCACTTCAGTGGTTTTATAATACAGAGCAACTTGAAAATGTGAGTTAAAGCACCATTAGAGCAATCTCTTTGATTCAGGACACAAACAGAAAGTTTCCTAATAAATTATGAATACGGTGTCTGGAAAGACATGATTAAACCATTAGCAAAAATTTTTATTGCCTCCCAAAAAGGACAGATGTGTCATTTCAGGGAGGGTGGTGTCAGGAAAGGTCCCAGCAAGCAGTGCTTAGTGGAAGACAGTTTCAAGAGGAATGGAGATGTCCCCACAGGCAGACCAGTTCACCACATCACAACATCGTTGTCTAAGGAGGTTCTGGACTCTGGTCCTGACTCCATCACTTCTGATTAAGAACATTTTTGTCAAACCACCTGTTCTACCTATTGTATTGATTTTCTGTGGGGCTGATACTGGCACCTCAGTTATATGGGTGTTGACAGGATGGCATGAGGCAGTATGGTGTGGACATGACCCCTAAGGTTCATCTGTTGGAAGATCTGTCTCCTGTATAGTAATGTCAAGATGTGGTCAAACCTTTACAGGTGAGAGAAGTAGAAAGTGTTTTAATCATATTAGAAGCTACCATACTTCTCAGGGGACCCTCAATTCTTTAGAGAAGAATACTATAAAAATTAAAACAAGGTTGACTGTTCCTTCCTGTGGCTTCCTGTCTTACCATGTGGTCTCCCCTCTCACACACACTCCGTCTATGACACCATCCACCATGTTCTGAAGTAAGCAAGGGCTTCCTGGCCAGAGCCTATGATGTTTTGGCTTGCAACCTTCAAAACTGTAAACTAGTTTTTTCCTTTTAAGTAACTTCAGCCTCAGAGACTTCATTATAGTAACAGAAAATAAATTAATCCAGTTATCAAAGATTGGGCACAGAGTATGGATCATTGTAAGTTCTCAACTAACGCTCATAATTATTATCATGCATGAATGGTAGCATTCCCTCAGACTTTAAAGATCACATTTCTTTTTATATTTTATATTATTTATTTTCAAATAGAGAGAAAGACAGGGTAAGAGGGAGAGAAAAAGAGAATGGGCACATTGGGGCCTCCAGCCATTACAAAAAGTCCAGATGTGTGTGTCACTTTGTGCATCTGGAGTTACATGGGTACTGGGGAGTCAAACCTGGGTCATTAGGCCTTTGCAGGCAAGTGCCTTAACCACTGAGCAATCTCTCCTTCTACTGAAGATTATATTTCTAGCAGACATAATAGAAATTTCAAAAAAGAGAGCAAGCAAAAAGCATAGAAGTGTCTTAGAATTATCTTCATTATTATGTCATTTTCATGGTTGCTTCTCAAGGAACATCATTTAGCTGATAATAGATTAGTGTCTTTCTTTTTGGCTAGTGGAAATGTCCTATGTAGGAGCTGCATTTATCTAGTATCGAAGTCTCTCTGCACATGTGGGCACTTGCCATGTGTACAATGACTTAGGAATTGGAGTTTTTTACTTAATTTTGCATCAGATGTAGTCAGTATAGGAATATACAATAATATAACTAATTTCTTATAAAACATCCTAGAGGGGAACAGTATCATATATCCATTCAACTATATCTATGGACTCAATATAATAAACAATGATAACATATCTATCTTTAGCAACAACAATGTGTAATTCTAGTATACTGGATAAGCAACATAAACAAATATAAGCAAGATAGTGCTTCTAGTAATCTGTCCTGTCCTTTTATCTGGTTGTCAGAGATAACTTTGCATGATGTAAAATTTGAATTTTCTGCTGAATTTTGAACACAGGGACTTAGTAAGATGCAACTTCTATGGTTCTATGGGCTGTATTCCAGGCAGGTGGTAATTAAATGTATTGAACATTTGGAAAATTTTGCCTCATTTTATCATTTCTTGTGTCTGTAAGTTTTCTACTGTTCTTCCATATTTTATAAATTGCTATTTTTTTTTGTAGTACTGGGGACTTGAGTGAGCACAGAGCCTCACAAGCACTAGACCAGTGACTTGTATAACTCCAGATGTTTGTTTTACTTCTTAATTTTGAGACAACCTTTCACTGTTTCTCCGGATAGTCTTGCACTCACTCTGTGGCCCAGGAAATCTTTGAACTTGAGATCCTCCTGCTTGAGCCTTCTGAGTAGTTGGGGTTACAGGCTTGTGACACCAGGTCCACCCTTCAATACACTTTTTAATGTGAAGTGACAACTTTATTACATAGAGACTATGTTCTAATGACCAATTCTGGTAATTTTTTGAAATATGACATCCCAAAACAAGGATATGGCATACAATAATTGTCACCAATGAAACAGAATATACATGTTTACACAAATATGGTTAATTTGGATAAGCACACATGTGTATTGGCAGTAGGACAGTTGTGTTTTGTGAACAAAACAAAAACCAGCAGAAAAGGTTATAGAGGTTTATTGCTATCATTCTCTTTCTGAGAACATAGCCAAACACAGTGTAAGATGTGTCCATCTGGGAGTCTGTCAGCTGGCACTTTCTATTGAGTTGTACTTCTGTAATCAATAGAACAAATATTGATCATGTGCTGGAACTTGCAGTGTCTGGCATTTTCAAAATATGAATGGTATATTAAAGTAGTCATGTATTTAAATTATATGAGAATTTGAGTTCCTGGACAATTAATAAATCATGCTACAAAACAGTGTCTGACCTGGGGTCAGTGTGCCTCATGTGTTGGCATTTCATGGAGCAATGAGAAAAAATAAGAGTATAAAAGGTCATCTTGCCTTCTGTAATTATGCATTTTTAAATGCTTTGGTGTGAAAATGTCTGTTCTTAACATAAGCAAATTATACTAGCCATGACTATTTGTCGGGATGTGAGGGATATAATGCTATGAACCACGATTTTCTTCACTCCAGTTCTCAGACCTATGACATCAGAATATCTTGGAGGAAAGAAAGCATAAGAAGCCAGAGTGTTTAGGAAACTCTCCATCAGTTCACAGACATTCAGTGTGAAGCACAGTTGTGCAGGACAGTGTGCAAGCCTTGAATCAGATACCAGTATGTGTAAAATACTGTTTTCTAGCGGTTACCCAAGGTGCTTTACTTAAAAGTCTCATGTGTAAACTGGCAGGGCTGTCAGAAGCATGGAAGAAGAGCTTGCATTTTAGCTCAGTGGTAATGTGTATTAAAGGCCCTGGGTTCCACTCCTAACTCTGCCAAGATTAAAAAAAAATGAAGGAAAACTAGAATGAACTGGAAAGAAAACAGAATGAAGTTTATGTTTACTCTCAATTGAAACTCAAGTACGCCCCTATCATGCCACTTTCCCCAAATCTGTTTGTGTCCACTATATTTTTCACATGAATGCTTTAGTGGATGGCATTTTAAGTGGCTCGCCAAGATTTCAAGCCAATGGTTAATTATTTCAACACAGATGTGGGCAGTTGTGTCTGTGGAGGAATATTGCCCACATAGTTCCAAATCAGTTGCTCTTAAAATAGGAAGATCATTCTGGTGGACTTGATTTAAGCACAGGACACTTTAAAAGCAAAGCCTTCTTTCACTGGTTGCAGAAGAGAGATGGACTCAGGTCTGGGAGAAATCCAGCATCATTGTGTGAACTGCCACTCTACCAAGCACCTTTTGGAAAGGACCTCAGTCACTGAGATCATTCTCCACCTGGAAGTCACAGAGACACAAAGGCACCTCCGTCCTACAACCAAAAGGAATGGAGTTGTGCAACAACCTAAAAGAATTCCAAGGGGGATCTTTTTTTTTCCTAGTTGATCTCAAAGATGACACAGCTGCCTGATGCCTTGAAATTTTCTTTTTAGTTCTAGTGGTACTTGGGATTGAACTCAAGTTTATTCATACGTGTCTGCCCTGTGCTGAATGTGGCCAGCTGCCTCAAGTTCCTGCCACAGTGCCTTCTCACCATGATGGAATGTAACCTGAAACTGGAAGCTGGAATAAATCTCTCCTCTCTTAAACTGATTTTGGGTGCTTTTTTTGTCCCAGTAAAAAGAAGTCAACTAATACAGGTATTGTTTTAAAATTCTAAATTTGATCATTTTTTACATGCAGTAGGGCATAAATACTATACATATAATGGAATTGCATGTTTGTGCTTTTAAAGGTAATATTTCAAAAAGAAATACCTCTTTTTTACTTTTTCACCATACACCTAAGCTTGTAAGTGTAACATAAATAAGAAGTGACAGTTCTTGTCTTCCAAGGGACCAACGGAAGGAAAAGCAGGGTTTCCACTCCTCTGACATATCACCAAGGACTACATAAATGCACGTCTCTTTCACTCCATCTCCTCCAGTTGCTATAAACGCCCTACAGTGAAATAACCTTCCCCTCTTGCCACAGGCTTAGCTAAGAATCTTGAAGCAACAGCGACTGAATTTTAACGGAGTCCAACAGCAATCCCCCAAGGCTTGCAGCTGTGAAGAGCTTTCCCCCTTGGAATTGCTGTCCACTTTTCTTTCTATATGGTTCAGGAGATAGCTGTAGCCACATTTTGTCTGTTCTGATCTTGTCCTAGATCGGTAATCTTTATGTGTTACTCAAGCTAAATCCCATTTTGTTGACATTGTTTCGGCTAGGAACTTGGACATTCATCCAAATTCTATATTCTAATCTAATATCCTTCAAGTAAAAATAAACCATGTCTCCAGGCTTAATTAAGTCACATCTAATAGAAATATGGTGATCTCTTTCCCATTTTATAACCTAAAGTGATTATTTATAGGAATCTCTCTGGGTATAGGAAGCATGCATAGGTTTTAAACATATAACACCTAACATTTATTCACCAATTACTTATATGACAACACCTGATATTTATTCGCCACTTACGTATGTGACAAGCCCTGTGTGGGCACCTTACAGGTATCAGTTTATTTCTAAGAGCCTTTCTCTGAAATAGAGTTGTCAGTTCCAACCTTATTCCTTTTGTATAATGAGGAAAATAGATTATTTAAATAACTTTCCCCAAACACAAAGCTAATAAATAAAGAAGTTCACAACTAGGATATTCTGGTTTTATGGGGTGTATCTATTACCTGTGCCATTCTGGGATGAGACACATTGTTTCTCTCAGTCCAAAAATCTGCTGAATACACATCAAACCATTCAGCAGAAGATGTAGGACCCTCATGTCAAAACATGTATCTGTGCTTGGAGAGGCAAGTGCATAAGCATAGGACTGCAAAACACCAAAAGCCAGCAATTGAGTCCAAATACTTCTCTCTTCAAACATTCCTTCTTTCTCACCACTGCTATTGGCAATGTAAATGCAGAGTAGGAAAGGCTACTTTAAACTGCTGCCTGAAGCCTAGAAAATTCAATAAGGCAATAATAAAATAAAATAGACAGCAGAGTTGAAGAGCTGGTAACAAGGTAGATGCTTTGTTTTGGTTATAAGATAAACATATCTTCGAAGGTCATCCCCCAGATCCCTGTTCCTTTAGATTGTGTTCTTGAACTGCAAACTTCAGTTCTTGAAGTGCTTGTGTTGAAATGAGAGAAGCCAAATTTCTGTATGTGCTGGGCTATGTGTTGCTGTTGGTGATGCTACAAGTTCAAACACTCTTGAGTACACACAGGTGCACATGCTTAACAACTACATAAAATGCAACAAAGGGAATTTTTTTCTTGCAGGCAAACAGATTTTAATATTATTCAAATTTTCTATCATAGTGCCCCAAATGGGATTTGAAAACAAAACCAGCACAGCTGTTTTGCTCCTGACATAGTGTTTCAGAAGCTTACACATCTTGAATTCCTGCCTATCAAATTTGTCTTAAAGAGACAGGTACCAAATTATAGAAGACTGGATGATTAATCTCTGGTTGTCAATTTGACAGGATTTAGAGTCACTATGGAAATAAATCTCTGGTCATATCTGTGAGGTATTTTTTAGATTAGGTTGGTTGAGGACCACCATGCCATGGCCTGGATTCTTGGCTGATATAAAGAGGAGAAAGTTAGCTGAGCATGCAACATTCATCTCTCTGCTTCCTCCATGCTGATGTGACTATGCAATGCCAACTTACTGCTCCTGCCATGCTTTCCCTGTCATGATAGACCACCCTTTGTGCTGAAAGCCAAAAGAAACTCTTTCCTTCCCTCAGCTGCTTCTGGTTGTGTATTTTGTCTTAGCAATTAGAAAGTAACTCACACAAAGCCTTTCGATGAATCTGAATTAATTTACTATTTTGAAAACAACGATATGCTGAATTTGGGTTAGAGGAAGTGTTTAGTGTAGGATTCTTCAGTTCTCACCTGAATTATGGTGATGCCTACAGCTTCCCCTGTCTTCAGCCCCTCAACATGCATGGCCACTCTTTTCCACCGCCAATTCCACCCTCTGTATTGTCCAATATAGACCACTTAATCTAGATCCAGCAAAGAATTTAATAATTCATAAACATAGATAAAATGTTTTTACTTTTTATAATCTTTAACATAAACTTATTATTTTCTTCTATCATGAGTGGAGACAAACATTAGTGCTATATGCAATAACTGTGACCTTGTCACCAAACAAAATTACAAACATTTTCCTGTCTCATTACAGAGGTAGCAAATATCCCCAATTGGCATGCTGGCTACCATCCAATATTATGATAGTTATTAGGCTTGATGCCATGCTCTATCATATTTAATGCATCAATAAATAAGTGCATATATTGCCATAGCACAAATTGGTTTTCTAATTTTGATAACTGTATTTCATTGTACTTGGTTCCCTTTGAAATCTTATGTGTGCATTTTTTTTCATCCTGAGAAGGGATTCATAGGCTATTTAGACTGCTCAAGATGTCCATTGTACACCCAATAGAATTAGAACCCCAGCTTTAGAAAGAACTTTTTAAATAAGATGCTGTGCTAAATTAAGGAAGTTTTAATTTAACTTTATGTTAAACTTCCTCAGAGTCTCCAAGACACACTCCAATTAGTATTTAAATGCTTCCATGATCCACGTGTCTCCCTTGGCTGTCTGTCACCCATGTGCCCATCCTGGCTCTGCAACCCACCTGCTCTGAGCTGTTTGAAGTTTGAGATCTAATGAACCATCTGAATCTCTTATTTCTTGGGCACATTACTCCCTCTGATTAAAACGTCTTTTTCTGACTTAACTGCTGGTAATTTCCACTTATCCGGTAAGCCACTGCTCAAGGTCACCTCCCTGCGACATGCATTCTCACATATTAACTCTCCTCCCCTCCAGATTTGGGACAATGAGTAGTTTCTTTGCTCTCTGCTGTGCACTATGCCTGGGTACAAAGCACTCTGGCTTTGTATTTTCAAGTCCATTCATTTTAAGTGTTTATGAGTCTGGGCTCTCCTATGTCATTGGTGCTGGAATGGTGCTAACCACTCTGCATTTACTGCAGTACCCTTCACTTATCTTTGTGAAGAGAGGCTCAAGTATTATGCATATGTATAGAATAAGTAAATTTTAAGTTTGGCCCAAAAGCTGTGTTTGCAGTCAATGTAGGACTCTGAACTGTGCAGAAAGTGGGGCTAGTTTGCTTCACTGAGAGCTTTTCTCTGAAGCAGGCTTCCTATGGACCACATATTGGTGCTAAATATTTCTGGTCCCTCTAAATGAGTTAATTTACATTTTCAGAATGACCCTGGGGAGATTTCCCCTTTACCAGAATAGTCATTGCAAGTCAACAATGTGCCATTTATGATATCTATCTCTTAGTGGGCATCTCCTCATGAAAAATTAGAATCCCTTTCTATAAACCATCCATTTAGCATTCATTCATTTAGCAAATACTTCTGTCAGCCTACTGTGTGCCAGGTACTATCTGAGGGCTCAGCAGTGATTTAACCTTGTCTCTGCTCCCAGGAAACTAATAGTGAAGAACTTTTTCACATCATTAGAATATATTTCCACATTTTATATATTTCCACATTACATACATGTATATATTTCCACATTTTATATATATATATATATATATATATATATTCACTGCCTACATTGTTCCACAGTCACTGCTAGCCATATGTGGATATAGCTCTTGAAATGGGACTAAAAAGTGAAATTTTATTTTAGTTCCTTTACCTTCAAAGGCATGTTGGCAGTGCATACAGTATTGACAGTGCATTCTAGTGCATGCGTGTGTGTGTTAGAAATGAATTATACAATAAATATACAAATAAATAAGAAAACGGCCAGAGATCCAAAGAAAGCAATGAAGTTTGGAGATTGATAGAAATGTGGCTGTGATGTCAGGCAGTGTTTCTTGAGGAGGTGAGATTTGAGTTAAGACTTAAAGATCAAGAAAACATATGGGAAGAGAATTGTAGGCAGAGGGAAGAGAAACATCTACAAAACTCCAATAGAGTCACTTGCTGACTGTGTGAGGTGTCTGAAGACCCTGGAGTGCAGGAGTGAAGGGGTTGCGCTTGGACCAGAAACCAGAGGAGAGCTGGGTTGGGGCTAAGTTGCTCTGTAAACCAATGTAAGGAGTTTGAGCTACTAATCATCCATGTGTAGTAGAATATCATTGTCGAGCTTTGAAGTGAGATGGTCTGATTTTATCTAAGCACACTAGAGCTCACATTGATGGTCTTCCTAAGAAAGGACTGTAGAATGGAAACTGGGGCCTCATCAGAGTAATCACTGGACCACAGGTATGAGGTGTGGGCAAATCTACATCCTAGTCATGACTGAGATGGATAGTATTCTAGAGGCAAAGTAAGCAACATCTTCTAAAGGACTAATGGAAGATGAGGGGGTCCATGCCACTGAGGAATCTGACAATGGGGAGACGGTGGGCTCAGGGTAGAAACCCGAGAGTGCAGTGTAGGTGTGTCCCATCTCTGCACACATTTCCAAGTGGAGGTGTCCAGGCTGGAGTTGTGAAGGTCAGATGGGCAATGTGGATCTGAGAGTCACACACAGAGATGGCCTTGAAGCTGAGAGATGGAGACAGTGATGGCTGCAGGAAAGGCAGAGAAAGGGCTCAGTCGCTGCTGGTTCCCTTCCAATGGCGGTCATTCTATCCACTGCACAATAGCAGCACATTCTGAGAGCTCAGCCATTGGAACCCAACATGCACACTAGAGATTCCTCTGAGTTTTAAAACCGATGGTTATTTAATGTCACTTTGCCCACCCACAATCCCTGGGAGACAAGAACGTTTCCCAGGGGACATCAATGGAATGCAAATGCATAGCAAAGCAGACCTGAGTTAGAATCATGACTCCACTCTTGGTCGTGCAACCATGGACTGAATACTTACATCTATAATTGATAAAAGCCTAACGCATACGACATGTTTAAGACACACCTGGGAAATCTTCACAGACCCTGAGACTTTACTCAGATGTGCACAACCAAAAGCCAGTGTGCATTTAGCATTCTACGACTCATGGGCTTGAAAAAACATGATCTGGGGTCTATTCCTTATTTCTCATCTATGTTTCTCCAATGATCCTTACAAATAAATAAGTTTAATTCTATTTTTATAAACTAGACATAGGGGCTGCGGAAATGGCTTAGTGCTTAAAGAGCTTGCTTGCAAAGCCTGTTGGCTCAGGTTCAGGCCCACCACACCCAGAAATGCTTCACAGTAGATCCTGGCATGTCCCTGTCTGCCCCCCCCACATGTGTGCACATTAATAAATATTCTTTGAAAATAAATGTAGGTTCATGCTGTTTCCTGAATTGGGATCTGCCTTGTGTTTTATTGGCAGACAAGTGTTTGATTTTATATGCTCTATTTCTAATACTGGCCTAGGGAAATTTCCTTTTAATTATTTTCCCCCTCTCTTAGCTCACCTTAATACTCAAGAAAGTCCTCTGCCAGCTCACTCAGCATCCCGGGCTCTCTAGCAAGGCACAAGACTGCTCTCTCTACAAGCTCCCACTAAGCACGTGCATTAGCTAAAGTCCTGCTGAGTCGGTGTTCAACGGCACATCCTCTTTAATAAACCTCCAGCCACTTTGATGGGTGAGGCTATGAAATGCAGATAATTTATTGTAGACCTCCCAGATGATCGATAGGACATGTTGGAACCAGCCCAAAGCAGTCATCTCTAAAAGCTCTTTCCTTGCTTCCCAAGACCATACTTTCCAGAATCTCTGATTATTATTTGCAAAGATGGCTCCTGGATCCCTGGACACACTCCACCGACTGAACAATCCCCAAGCCATACAGGGCATTCCAGAAATCAGGGACCACCTAACACTTCCAGGATTCCTGCTGCTCTTGTGTCCTCTCTCTTCTCTCTCCTCCCTTCTCTTCTCTCTCTCCTCCCTAGCCTTTCTTCCCATCCTTTGCTCTCAGCATTTTCCAGCCTTACACTTGGTTAAAACATAGTCCAGAGTCTCTATAGTGCAATGCACAACACTTGGGTGCTATTTTCTAAAAACTCAGCATTTTTTAAGTGTAAAGAATCTAATTAACTTTCTGAACTGTCCTCAGGTGATGATTTATTTAAGTGTACACTTAAATTAGCAGTTTAAGCAAATTTTATCTAGATGAGGCCAGAAAAAAACTGAGAGAGGGATGGATCACATTCTTTGTTCAACTCTTAACTTTTCCTAAAAGTGTGCATGTTACATAGTTACTTTTAAATAATTTCTTTATCAATTTGTTCTCCAAACCAAAAGTACTGGACTTGTTTATTTTTATTCGAGTATATTCATTGCACATAATATTGTTTTTCATATGAATGTAATGTTTTTTTGTGAGCACATTCATTCTCTTCCATCCTCTTTCTCCTTCCTCTCTGCTTCTGTCATTCCGAGTCACTCCCTAGACCGTCTCACTTCTACTTCCATGTTACATATATATGCACATTTTGTGTGTGTACATAAATCTAGGCTCTACAGTGAGAGATAACACGTGACGTTTGTCTGAGTCTCACTTATTTTTCTAATATAATGATTTCCATTTTCCTACAAATGGTATAATTTTATTCTTTGTGGCTGAATAAAACTCCATTGTGCATGGAAATGTATGATATATAATTTACATATCATATATAGTATATTAATTTATATATAATTAATACAGAAATATATAATATATATAATATATTATGATATATATTTATATATTATATGTATTATATAATATATTATGTATGTAATATAATTTTCTTTATCCATTCATCCTTGGATGGATCCATAACCTGAGTGTTGTGATGACCAGCAATAAGCACAACTGTGCCAGCATTTCTGTGCTATGTTTGGAAACCTGTCCAGGAAGGGTAAATAAACCTGGGTGGTGTATTTTCTAATCTTCTTTTGTTTGGCGCTGGTAATCTCTTGTAACAATTACAAAAAAAAATCTGGTGGGCTATTTTGACCTCTCCATACTAGGCTGTGGGAGGCTCTATCACCAACAGTGGGGGCTGCTTGCCATATTCTTCAAAATGCCACAATCAGAGTGATTTGTTTGAATTAACTATGCCAGAGGTTCCAGATGTGTGGGCAAGACAACAAATGAACTTGGCATGCCAAACTCTTAAAAAAATAGCTGCTAAAAAACAGAGCCCTGCATAAGCTAATTGCTGTCTGCCTTCCCATACAGACTCACACACGCACACTTACCTGTGGACTTAAGTTTACTTGACTGTCTTGTCTTACTGTGCCAAGTTTGGTCCCTTACTGGCACCATTTCTGATATTTTCAAGAAGAAACCTTAATCTGGTCACTGTTTTCCCTCTGTAATTTCTTGGATCCATTAGCCCTATGTGTCTTTTTACTGTAATGCAGAATGCATTTTTTAAATTGGTTTAGGCTTGTTTTTCCCAGTGGATGGAGAACTGCTTAAAGGCAATTACTGCTTCTTATTGGGGTCTATAATCACAGAATCTACTGCTTCCTCTGTGGAAGGCATAGCACTGTGGAATTCATCAAAGGCTGTCTGTTCTTAACCTTTTCAGGCCCATGTGAAGGTGTGTGGCCAATGATATCCTCTTCTCAGAAGGAGAACATGAATGCATGCCTGAAGAGCCAGAACTCTGCACATTATTTTAAAGACTTAAAACTTTGAACAACAGACATTAGCTCACCTTGTTCAGTTTACCTCAAGGGCAAAGACTTTGGTGAAACAATTCATGGACCCAATGCTGCATTTGGACTCTGATGAAAGGTTCTCCACAAGCTCTTTAAGAACATCAAAGGACTTGGTCCATCCATATCCGAGGCTAGCCAAATCTAGCAGCAAACCAAAAGGACAAGGCCTCCAGAAGCATTTATTGGCCTGTGAAAAATTAATCAAACTAGGGTGCTAACTCCATGATTCCCCCTTATATTTACACCATACAGCCATGGTGCAGAGTCCAACCAGGACCCGCACAGAATCACAATGTTAAGAATACTGGTTTCTCACCTTCAGGTCGGCTCACTGGATTTCTGCTGTTCTGAATATTTTGTCTTGATATCTATTTGGAATTTTTCTTTGTACTTTAACGGTAGCTGCATTTTACTGAGTTGCTAGCTATCTGGTTAAATTGTTTGCAGAACTCTAAATTTTAATCTGTAGCATCAAGGTTACTAGAATTTTAAGTTTAGATTTCTTAACATGAAGTCATATGGCTTCTGTGAGGAGGAAGATGCGAGTTTCAGGAGATTTTTTAAAATGAGTTTTGTCATTCTTTTTTACAAATGAGAACAAACTTCAAATAAGACAGAGCATCTCTTTTCCCTCCTCTCCTGTTTCTCCTGTGGGTAGGAGATTCTGCTTTAAATTGTAACAAAACTGTAACTGATCCTGTTAGCCAAAGTTATCATGTTTTCTTCAGTTCTTGATGGGTATGATTTCTCATTGTTATCTTGGAAGGACAGACAGACAATGTGCTTTTTCAATGAAAAAGCTCAAAATTGATCTATGGCTTCAGTGAATCATTCCTTTTATTTTTCACCATGATACATTTTTAGATTAACTATCTTAATGCATTCTTTAAGTTTTTTCTTTAATTTTAGGGGAATCCAATAAATCCGAGAATTCCAAGACATTTCTGTCTCTTCTCCCTGAAGAACAGAGTGGCTTGCTTTGCAGGTTACCTCCCTAGAGATCCTCATGACCCGCACACAGTCTGTGGTTAATTTGACACATTCCTCATTTGTGGAAAATTCCTGGGGACCATTTTAAGTTCTATTTTGCTATCGATTTCCAGAAGACATTTCACGCTTTCAAATTTTCTTCAGTGAATTGTTTTCCTTTTGCGGATCTGCTTCTGTGGCTTCCATTTCTTCCACATGTAGTGTAAGGACTTTTCACATGTGCTCTTACATTCCACCTGACATACCTCACACTAGAGTGTCCCTCATCTGAGGCCTGGGATGATGAGATTGTAGGTGCCACACACTGTGCAAGCTCAGGATGGCTGCACAGGCCTATAACCCCAGTGCTGAGGGAAGTAGAGGTTTCTGGGACCCCATGGTCAGCCAGGCTAACCAAGAAAAGGGAGAGCTCTGTGTTCAGTGAGAAACTCTGCCTCGGGGAAATAAGGAGGAAGAGTGAAAGAAGAGGACGTCCTTCATACTTTATTTTATGTGCATGAGGTGGGTGCATGCAACACCTACATGTATCACACACAAAAAAAAAAAAACAAGGGAGGAAAGAAAGAAAGAAACAAGACTATCCCACATCCCTCAGTTCATGCAGTAACAAGGGTTACCTTGCTTACTACTTCATCAAGCCTGTTCCTGTTCTTAGGTTATGGTTCTTCCTAAATCTGTTCTCTCTCTCTATTTTTAAAAATCTTAACCTCTATGTTAAGACTCCATCTATTAAGCTTAACTTTTCTTCACATAATGTGCCCTCTTCGACCACATGTTATTTGTATCACTATCATTTCATTAAAGATTTTATTTTTGAGCACAATTTTAGACTAAAGCTAAACAGAATAAGATAGATTTCTCATAGACACCCTGTCCCACCCGTGCATGACCTACCTTGAACCACAGTGAGCATTGTCACAACTGATGCATCTGCAGGGACACATCATGGCTGCACCAAGCCCACAGTTCACGACAGGGCTCCCTCTTACTGACATGCATTCTATGTGTTGACAAGGTTTCCATGGCCACGTTGTATCCGGCACAGAAACATTGCTGCCTTCAATCCTCTGTGCTCCATCCTTTCCTCCCCCATCACTATTTTTCAATCATTTCGGTCATTTCCTGTTTACATTATTCCCAGAAAGATACATTTCTTATTCTTGGACCTCAGACTCTAACACTATAAAATACACAATTTGTATCATTATGGCTTAGAGTTCCTAGAACTAACTACATTTACCTTTATTTTACAAAGCCTTCATTTCTGCACCTCCTGATGCCTGAATACTTACATCAGTCCACTCATCATTTTCCTACATTCCTTTGCTATTTATTGAATCCCTCCTGCATCCTAAGACACCTTGGCGGAGGGCAGACAGATTTACCAGACCTGTTCTAGCAAGCCTGTTATTTGTGCCAGACAATCACCACCTCCTACAGGCTTCTGATTTCATTCAATTTCACTTCACACTATGTGTTCCATTTCCCTTCAATTCTAGCTAACTTTTGGGACAGGTTGCACTGACATGGGCATGAGGACCTGCCTGGCCTTGCAGGGTCTCTCTAGAAAGGAAGAATTAGGAAGGCAGTGACCTGGTAATGTGCTGTCCATCATACTTGAAGGAGATGGAGGGTGTACTTTCAGTAGAACTGACTTTTCCAGCCTGGTAGCATTCAGACAACCTTCTCACTTTAAACCCCCAAGCAATAGCTCATCCCAGATTTTAGTGAGGCAGGACCTAGTGATTCCTTCTGGAAACCATCAGCTGTGGTCTGCGGTGGTAGTATTGCCCTAGGTGAACCAATGCTGTTCAAATGCAAAATGGTAGAGTGAGTTTAGTAGGTAACACGAGGGGAAATGAAAGATTGGAAACCCCACTGTAATTATTCCCCCAATAACGAGACAGCTTGAGAACACTTGGCTGCCATGTGTAGTACCATGGACTTGGCATACTTTAATTGCCCGTTATTTTCAGCAAGGTGGCATTTCAAGTTTTTGTTCCCTAACTGCAGAATGGATAAATACAGCAATTGACTCATATGTTGATCCAGGATTATTTTTATTCTTCAGCAATTTTCTTTGTCGCCTGGAGGAAGGTGAAACACTTTCTGGGCAGCCCTCCCACAGATCTTCTTAAATACCCACGAGGGGTGAGCCTCCTGGCTCTAGGGGAACAGGCCTTGGGGAAAAGCACTGAGGCACCCTGCTCTGAGAAGGCAGGGGCCATGGCTGGCAGGTCCTCAGTTTCCTAGTCTGCCACAACCTGGCCTTTCAGATCTCACTTGTCCCAAGAAAGCTGTCAGGAATGGCCCCTGCAGAGACAATTGTGACTTTTCTGAGGCCAGGGAAGCCCCTCCAGGACAAACAGGAAGCAATTGCTCAATATAATGTATTCCCACTGGGAACAAGTAAACAGTCTACTTTTCAGTTCAAAGCAATGAATTCTAGACACATAAGTTGGTTTGGGTGAGTGTGACCCAAAAACAAGTCAAATGGAATGAGTTTATAATTCAGGACCTGAAGAGTCTGGCCGAATATTCAGGCTGAAAGCATTGAATTCCACCACGTGTCAGTCATTGCTTTGTATCCATTCTGCAGGACTGACTGCTAAGCTTTGAAAATAAAGTGCCAATGTTGTGTTCAGACCCATTCTCAGGTGTAAAATAATCCCCTATGGCATGGTTTCAAATGAACAAAAAATTTAAAGTACATACATACAGCAGATTTTTTTCTTAACCTCATTGTGATCTAGAATACTTTACATTTTCCTCTTTAATTTATTTGCCTTTCCTTTGGCAGTCAACGTTCAACTTTAGCTAGATTACCTTTAGACTTAATTAGACACTGTTTGCTATTAAAATAACAACCACCTGCCAATATAAAGGAATAGCTCATGCGCTTGACTTCATTAACTAGGACCCTTCACGCAGTTAACAAGAAGCTAATAATAAAATGGGCATCTGCTATTTGGTCTACAAGGTTGCCTCTGAAACGCCAATGTGGTATTTCCATCATTTTCATTAGCATGCATAGAATACACTTATTCACAGAATAAAGATAAATCATAATCGCGCAGTCTGTCTCCCAATCCTTCAGTCTTGCCAGGGCTATAGAAGAAGCAGACATTAGACTGGTATGTTTCTTCCAGCTAGTAACCCACAAAACCCCTTTCCTATCTGAAGAATCCACTGAGGTAGTTTGGCCTGCTGGGTTTCCTCAGTGCTCCCTCATAGCTTTCTGTTCCGATGGGTGACATGTGGATACAGAACGTGTGCACGTGGAGTTCCATGGATGGGGGACTGAGTGAACTCTCATTAGAAGTGCTTTGAAATCTAATGTCAGCTTCAGGTTTCTCAAGCCTTGGGGCTAAGGGGTATCTTAAGAGAACCCTTGGTCTGCTCAGAGGGAAGCCCAATGCCGTGGTTTTATATGCAGAACCTTCTCACTGAATTTGTAAACACTATGTAATTAACAAATATAGAGGTAAAGAAAGATATAAACACAGCATTTTCCCTTGGGTTCTTACATGTATTTTCTTCTTACTCAGGCTATCAGAAAAAACCTTTGATGAGGTTGGGTGTGGGGGTGCATGCCTATAATCCCAGAACTTGGGAAGCTGAGGTGAGGCAGGAGGACCATGAATTTGAGACTAGCCTGAGCTACAGTTTAATGCCTTTCAGCAAACCTCAAGACTTCTGGTACCTCATAGTTCTAGTACCAGAAGTTTGCAAAGTTCTAGAAGTTCCAATGTACTCTGCTGAAGTATGTTGACTTACCCTGATGTATGATTTGTTAATTTTATTTATTCACTTGTGAACAGGGTGACTTAAAACTCACAATTTTCCTCCTCCCTGACACATCCTTTCTGATGTCGAATCCAAGGAACAAACCTAACAAGAGCATCATTCATCCATCTTGTCCAGGTGGCTGGAGTTAAACCACATGTAGCATGTCGTAGGAGGTAAAAGCCAGTCGGAACACAGCCACTTTAGCTTTGCTTTGGTTGCTTAGCGGATGGAAGTGGATGTGGTAGAGCTAGTGCAGCTGGGGCAGCTCTGTGCTGCTGAGCAAGAGGAAGGCAGGTACATCAGAGAAGGTGTTGGGTCTTGGCCACCCCTTGTGGCTGGCATGTGAACACAGTGGGAGGAACTGCATTGAGCAATCTCAAACCTGAAAACTCTGTCTCCTTGTTTCTTGCTATAATTTCGTACTTCAACCACGCTGCCTTTTTGAGACAGGCTCTCAAGATATTCGAGATGGCCAATTTGAGATAGGTAGCCAAGGTTGGTCTCAAATCTGCTATGTTAGCTGGGGATGACTAATCCTCCTGCCTCTGGAGTAGTGATGGGTTTGCAGGCATGTGTCACCATACAAGGTTATGCGCTGCTGGAGGGCCAGCCTCCAACTCTGCACATGTTAGGTTGGCCCTCTGCTCACTGCACTACATGCCCAGGCCAGCTGTCCTTTCTACTCAAATAGTCTATGAGACCTTCCGTGTCTGTTCTTGTTGGCGCTCTGTGCTCCACCAGCTTTGCCAAGTTCACTGGGATTCATCCTCCAGCATTCTCCCTTACTCAGGGGGGCATTCCCAGACCATGTGCTAGGTCACTATAATGTGTTCATGACCAGAAACATCATCAACCATGAGAAATATGTCTCTTGGCTAAACTTGAACTCAGTTGGTTGGGTTATGAAACTAGACAGGGAATTTCAGGAATGTATCTAATAAAGTCATCAGGGTTCATTGTCATGGGAGATCTCAGAAGAAACGATCACCGCTTGGTTTTGGATACATCATCTAGTTAGTCCCCATGGATGTCCTCACCAGAACTTCATCCAGAATAACAGCCCCTTTCGCCCCTTGACCCTTCTTCCTCTATATGATTATTTCCCGAAAACTCGGCTAGGCTCTTCAGTGTTGCCTCACAAAGATAGTATGACAGGTGCACATTTATTTACTTTTTATCATTCAAATGCAATTCCCAGTGAGGCATAATAGAAAGACAGGGAAATTATGGCCAGGCGAGGAAGAAGGTCCTCGCCCAGGAGCCTTATCGAAGCCCGTCACCATCAGAGAAGCAGAAGTTTTAGCACAGCTAACAATTGCTTAAAGGCCTCTCTCCCTTCCCACCTCTAAACCTGCAATTTACTAGGAATCGCACTAGAAACGCTATTTGCACTAGAAGACATGTTCTAAACCCTCATGAGATCCTAGTGGCTCTGTTTGTGTCTGGTAAGATTCCAGTTTCTTAGCAACCACTCCAGATGAAATGTGAGAACCATAGAATATGGTGATGCTAAGAGAGGAGCCCATACCTGCTTGGGTTTGTTTTACTTTGGGGTGCTGTCCATTGGAAAGATATACCCCCACTAGGTGTGTCTTTCTCTCAACCCTTGTGCTTTAGTTTGCATTAAACTATCTTTAATAACATAACCAACTCTGTTTCATACTGGCTAGTCCTTCGATTCATTTTCACATTTTTAAAAAAAAAATTTATTCATTTTCAAGGAGAGAGAGAGAGAGAGAGAGAGAGAGAGAGAGAGAGAGAGAGAGAGAGCGAGCAAGCACCAGGGCCACCACCTTGTGGTTCTGGCTTATATGGGTCCTGGGGAATTGAACCGGGGGCTTTAGGCACTGGAGGCAAGTGCCTTAACCGCTGAGCCATCTCTCCAGCCCTCATTTTCACATTTTGAATATACTGAACATTTTATTTCTACTTAACAGGACACCATGGAAATCACTTCATGGTAGGTCAAGGAAATTTTCCTCCTCTGTGTGTCTTTGTACAAAGTTTATTTTACTGTACTTTTAAAAAATATATTTTATTTATTTATTTATTTATTTATTTATTTATTTATTTATTTATTTATTTATTTATTTATTTGAGGGGGTGGGAAAAGGCAGACACAGTGAGAGAATGGGCACACCAGGGCCTCCAGCCACTGCAAATGAACTCCAGACACATGCACAACCTTGTGGATCCGGCTTTAGGTGGGTACTGGGAAATCCAACTCAGGACCTTCTGCTTTGCAGGCAAAGGTTTTAATCACTCAGCCATCTCTCCAGTCCTATTCTGCTGTTTTGCACAAGGTCCATGTGATCATTCCTCTGGGGATAGGCATTGGGTGGTTTCTAGAATTTTATTACATATAATGGTGCATATATATATATATATATATATTTGTGCATATATATGTTTTTGTATTTGCTAAGATGTATTTTCATGGTAAATATGTAGAATTTAGATTGATGAGTAAATGAATAAGAATTTTAATTAGATAGTGATAACTGCCCTCCACAGGTTTTTTTTCCCCATCAGCAATGAAAAGAGTGACAATTTCTTCACAGCTTTACCCCTTTCCCCACATACATTCTCTTTTGTCTCCCTCTCCTCATCAATAGCTCCCTCCTGATGAGTCACATTAGGAAAAAAATCCCTCTAAGGGTGGGGAGGTGGCATGTTAAGTAAGGATTCACCAATTCTTATTGTGTTGATTTTTGTTTTAAATCAAGACCAAGTGACAATTTGTTAAATGCCTTTTTTCTATGGCAAAATGTGATTTTCCTCATTACAAATATTTTTTATGGTAAATACTAGTAAATTTACATTATGCCATACTTGAAAGTCTTATCTAGTTTTTATTTGGTCATAAAATGCCTTTGAAAATATATTAAACTTCATTTATGATTTTTACATGTATGTGAGACCAGGCTACTTACCTCCCCCACCCTTTTTTAACATTAAGAATTCATTTCCTACTTGTTTCATAAGAATACATTGAAAGTTTTGTTTTTGTAGTTCTATGGCTGTGAACTCTGAGTACATTTAATTTAAGTACATTTGAGACAATGAAGTCTTTGAAGTTTCAGTAGAATTTGCTTGTGAACATATCTAATGGAGAGCTGATTTTTGTGAGGTAGTGCTTTGATAACTAGCTCTATTTTATAAAAATTGATCTGTTTAAGCTTTTAATCTCTTAAAGTCAAATTGAACAAATTGCATTAAGTGAGGTCCTTGCCTATTTTGGTTAGCTATTCAAACATTTGCTGAGAGTTGATGACCTTTCAGTTTCCTTTGTTTCAGGATGTCTACCCGCGCCATTTCTTGTTCTGTGTATTTATGATTTTATCACAAATGCACAAGCACTTGCCCCTGTAATTAGGCTTGGTAATCATAATTTGATTTGTATATTTAATGACTTTAAAAATAACAAGCATATTCTCTTATTTCTGTCTTCTGCGTCTCTGTGTTGACTGCATGAGTGCCTGCTTTTACAATTATTATTTTCTCTCTGCTTTTGTTTGGCTTAGCTTTTTTCTCTGGAAGTTTCTCTTGGAACCTACATTCTACATTGACTACACCTTATAAGATTGACAATCCTAATTTCCTAAGGCTTGGAATTGATCAACTCTGGGGCTGTGTGGTGGGAACACTAAATACAGGGTCCCATTTTCCTATATTCCAGGGTCACTACAACTTGAAATTCTCTTGCCTCTGCCTCTTGCTTTCATTTCTTAATTTCTCACATTTAAAAATTACCGATAACCACAGTCATTCAATCAACACAGGATAGGCCAATGAGACAGAAACCAAGGGTTTTCGACACAAGGGCCCTTAAGCTCGCAAGATTAAAGCAGCCTTATTACTCATCCACCACGACTCAGGGAACTGAGCGGAAGAGGGGGCGGAAAGATTGTGAGAGCCGTGGTGGGGGAGACTGTCCGGAGACATGGCACCCATCAGTAACAACACACTTGGGCCAGGAAGACCGGGATGAGTACTAAGATATATAGTATCCCTTGCCACAAGGACTAATATAGACAGCCCATGGAGGAGGATATCCAACTGATCAGGGATGGGGAGGGGGAGAATTGGGGAATTCGGGATAACAACGCATTGTTTGCCCACTAAATAATGTAACTCATTATGGACAGTAAATATATATTTAAAAAATTACTTTAAGCTGTGCTTTGTTTGGAGTATTGATTTGATTCTGCATTGTGCACTGATCTGAAATTTCTTGTATATCTTATAATTTGTTTCTAACCCATTTACATTTATTGGTATGAATGCCTTGTTTTTGTCTTGCTTACTATGTTTCTTTCTCAACATTCATAACAAAAATCTACTGAAAATATTTAATGACGTAAATTAACAACATACATAGGATGAGGTGGTCCAGTGGTTAAGGTGATAGACTGCTGAATTAAACAACTGATCCAGTGAGCTTCTTTATGCTTAACTAACCTATTTATTAGGGAAGCTTTGCTTTACCACTTGATAATTCTGGATATATTTGAGAGGCTTTCAAACAAATAGTTTGCATTTTTGTTTCTCAATTTTCTTACTTCTTTCTCATTGTCAAGAAAGTTCCAATTTTTAACACATAATTTTACATCAATATAATATCCTGAGTACCTTAGAAAACTAATAATAAAAATTAGTAAATAAGTTTAATAAGTGTCAAACTGTCGTGGCTGTGAAATACACTCAGAATAATAAAAGTGAAAAAGTAAAAAGGAATAGGTTATTCCTTTTTCATTTATCTATTTATTTATTTTTATTTGCAAATAGGTACATTTGTGTGTGCATGTGTGGATGTGAGTGTCACTTGCCACTGCAGAAAAGACCAGAGATGTACAACTTTTGCTTCTGGTTTACATTGGTGGCTTGGGAATTAAACCCTGGACAAAACACATTGCAAATAAGTGCTTTAAACTGTTGAGTCACCTTCAGACCCAGGAATAGATTTTTGATGCTTGCCATAACTTGGAATTCTCCCTGGGAATTATCCCTAAGATATACCAAAGTACAAAAAGCCAGCAGAACAATTACATTTATATGATTTAATCTATACTAAACATTTTGAAAGAAAAACATCTTAGAAACAGAGAAGAGGATGGTAGTCATTCAGGGCTAGAAACAGCAGGGGGCATTTGCAGAAATATGATGTGGCTTTAAAAAGGGCAATTCAGAGTTAATTTGGAGATAAAACTTTTATGCAAATGACTAGGCTATCAACACATGGACACAAACATTGCAAAATTATATAGAAGTAACTCTCCTGACAAGTACAGGTAAAACTAAGGAAATCTGAATATTAGGCAGTCTTAATAATTTTTTTGGTTATACTATGGTTTTACAAAATGTTGCCATGTAGGGGAAACTAGTTTAAAGAGACAAACTATCTTTGCATTATATCTTGCAACTGAATGTGATTTAACATTTGGTTCAAAATAAAGTTTTAATTTATTAATCATCTAAAGAAATACTTTGCCTACATACTCAAAGAAAGAATGTGTGTGTATACACATATGTATGTATGCATGTGGGTATATGTGTATGTGTGCATATGCATGCACACACATTCATTTTAACACAGATGCAGAATACCAAGAACTGACCCATTATTATGTTCTGGGAAAGAAGGAACAGGTAGATTCCATAATATCAGAGAAGTAAGGGGAGGTATTAGGTGAGTCAAAATGAGGATTTCAGTGAAGAAGTAGCGACAGTCTCCTGAACCAGGGATACTAATCCAGAGATGCATCTTGGTCCCTTCTTGAGCAGAATGTATCGTGACTTCTCAATATGCTGGAAAATCTCACATGTGAGTTGCCAAATTGACTTTCTGAGATTCAACACCAACTCCATCTATCATGGATTCTGATGAAATGAATGAATGCATCCAGAAAGCTGGGGACAATGCCTGGCATTCAGTCAGTGTTAACAAATTGCATTAGTGGATAGCAGGACATTTGTCATGTATGACAATTTGAGCAAAACTCCCTACTTTTTTTGTCATTTATTTAATTTTGGTGCTTGACTACCTAATTTCATCACTCTTTCACTGGAGGAAGTGAACTGTATACCTCTGATGTCTCACACCCATTACTAAGTGGCTGAAGAAACCAGACATTGAGCAGTGTTAATACCCACTCCACACACAGCGAAGATGGGCTCAATACCTTTCATTGGCATCTGCCTCCCTTTCCAGCTGTGATTTCCAACAATTCCTTGTTTCTTCACCCTCTAAGGATCAAGACCTTTTTATTCCTTACCACAGCACAAGTGTACCTTTGGTTACGCAATATACATTCGCCAAAAGAAGTGGAAGAATCAGTTTTCAGCCCAATTGATTAACTTTGCTCCTTGTAGCTTTCTTCCTGATGAATGTAGTCAGGCAGGAATGGTCCAGACTGATGTGATTGGCTCTTAATTCCCAACATGCACTATTGGAGTTACCTTCATTTTCCTGGCACAAAGCACCTGATCAAAAGCAGATTGTTTGAGGAAAGTATTTATGTAGGCCTATGGACTTGAGGATAAACTCCATGATGGCTGGGAAAACATGGCATGGGCAGAGGCTGGACATCACCTCCTGACCAACATCAGGTGGACAACAGGAACAAGAGAGTTTGCTAAACACTGGGAAACACTCTCAAATACTGGCAAGTGGATGCTGGCCCCCAACAACACACCTCCAACAAGGTTCCAATTCCAAAATCCTCATCAGCTTGGGTATGTAGCATTCAGGACATATGAGTTTATGGGGGACGCCTAATTCAAAGCACCTCAGACACATATTTTTCAGAGGGCGTGGAGCAGCCCTGAAACCTGAAGAATGACAACTGTGAGAATGCAGCCTGCATCCCAAAGAAATAGATGATTCATGAAGAAAGAATAAACCTTCAATGTGTGCCTTCAATGTGTGAGTATGAATGAGGTATGCAAGACTTATAATCCAATGGACCATGAATACAATGATCTCTCCTAGGAAGAAATGACACTGTGATTACCCTAGCATACCAGTTTCATAAAGACTAGTATTCACCTGGTCAACCATAGCTATGGACAAAACATACACATCATGCAGTGCTAGAGGCCAAAGTTACATGGTAGGAACCCTGGAATTCACATCAATGTCACTAAAGAACATATCATAGGCATTGGTAGCCCTTTCTGTGGGTACCTGTCGGAGATTAGGTATATAGCTTGTCATTTCTCTTAATGAGATCCTCTTACAAGGTTGCCACCTAAACATTTAATTGTTTTAACACTTTTATCTATTTATGGGGGCAAGTGTGAACTTTAGAAAAAAATAGTTTCCAATGGACACTATTTGAAGGGTATAGTGATGCTATCTCTTTTTAATTTCTTAAAACACTTCTTTTGAAGACAAGTTCTATATTACCAGACTTGATCCTACACTTTATTTAATGTTCTTCAGAACTGTATAGAGCTTGGCTTAATTCAAGTTTCACCTTCTCAAGTTAAACCTCCATCTGTCTTCCAATCATTGTATTTACCACTAACTAAACTTCCTCCTTCAGCTTCCTTTTTTGTGTGGAAGTACAAGAAAAAAACTAGAAACACAATTTGGCATGGCTATACAATGAGTAGGCATAGAATTAAGAAAGCATTATATATATATAATTTAATTATACTATTATAATTAAAGGATAGTCAGGTTTGCAGAAGAGATGTGAGGAAAGGGAAAAGAAGTCTTTCAGGCTGCCAAGTCAAAATACTTTGGGAAATAAAAAGATCTTCTTTCTAAAATTGCTTTTACAAATTTATTGCTTTAATTTATGAAGTAATCCTACCATGCCCTGTTAGAGCTTTTTGAAATAATTCATATAACTTGACAACTCGTTCCCTGGATGAGATTAGCTTCATCTATACATAGAAATAATTGGCTATGCCTTAAAGACAGCTTGGCATCACCTTTGTTTTCTTTATTTAAATCCATTTGTTCATTTAAAAGCTAATTTTATCCAGTTCTTCCAACTTCTATAGTCACCCTTTTAAACCAAAGTAAGGAAACTAATGAAAGAACACACACGCACACAACACACACAACACATGTGCACACAACACACACATACACATGCAAAAATTATGCATATTATCATATTTTCATGTGTCTTACAAAAAGAGTAGAAGAGCATTTACCAAATCCCAAGTAGTTAATTCTGAGGAATGAATAGATTTGATATCTATAAATCAAAGAAAAACAGGTTGAAGTCACTGTGGTTTTGATTATGTAGTTTTAAATAAGTGTTAAATGAAAATGTCTAAATATTAGATTGGACCTTAAAGCTCATATAGTTTTATTAATATTTACAGTTGAGATATTATATATTATAATATTATCTTATTGGGGGGACTAAAATAACTTGATATGTGGGTATTTCTATTCTAAAAATGGTTTTTATGTGTATAATAAACTATCTGTTTACAAGTAATGTCAAATATAGTTAAATTCTATTGTTGAAATATTAAAAACAGAAATGAGATCTAGAATGGAATATTCAAGCTTTTATTAATACATTAAATACCAGGGTCTAGCATAAGTCTAATAACTATCATAATTTCATAGTGGAGTTGAATATAAATGGTATTTTAACATAGCTGTAACAACTACATGATGATACAAAAATCACCGTGAACTGCATTAGTGATAAAGTCACAGATATCACTAACACTATTGTGGTTTGTTGTCTATGCTTATAATCAAAGAAACTACTGAATTTCAGGGACAGATTTATGATTATAAAGATACACACATATATACATACACATATCTATACCTGTCTCTATATATTCCCATTGAAATTCAAAGATTTGTATTCAATCTTTCTTAACATTGTGCTTGAGCATTCTAGATAAACAAATTCTGGCCTATAATTAAGTATTTAAAAAAAGAGAGAGTAGATGATAACATACTAAAAGGGAACAACTTGAGAAGATGAATTATATAGTATATTATATAGGTGAATTATATAGTATAATCTATGTAGGTGCAGATTTATAATGTTGGAGATATATAAACTTCAGTATGGAGTTAAAGCTATCTCTTAAAAGATGATCAACATATACAATGAAGACAAAATTGGGAAATATTTCCTCAATTGTAGGTTCAAGATTTATCCATTCTAAATTCAAATAATCTGGCAACGCAATAAAGGAAGGGAACTACCATAATAAAGCTTAAATGGTCTTCTAGTAAAAACGAAGAAAGTCAATACATATTCAATGCATGTGTTCTTGAGAACTTTCCTTCCCATGTGATGAACTCTTCATGAGTCAAAGTGCAGAGTGTTGTATCAGGAGAAATCACTAAACAAAGAATTTGTTAAGTCACTCCTGATTCTTATAACAAATATGAGCTCAAATGTCAACATTATAAATGTTGATAACAATAATCTTACAGAGAGCTGGAAATAAAAAAAAAAGAAAATTTAATGGGAACCTTGAAATTAGGGTATTTTTCAATAGGAAGCTGCTGTTTGAGTCATATACCTGTGTATATACTAACTCCTTAACTAAAGTAGCTACTCTAGGCATCCTTTCAGTTGAAATGACATGTTGAGGGTTTGTATCACGACAAGAAGGGAGATCATATTCTCTTTCCATGCCTCACCAATCAATAACAAAATAGCATAAGATCTTGAGCATAAACAGACTAGTAAAAGGGGGCTCATTAAGGTTATCTTATAATTAGGGATAAATTTAATTTCCTTGAATTTCTAAATCCTATTCAATAATATGCTGCTTTTATAGCTAGGGAAATTGTTACTTAAAAATAAGTTGCATTGTTTTGTCTGTGACAAGGAGATCATCATCCTTAATAAGGATGAATTCCAGCTTTCTGTTATGATAGTGTTATAGTCAGCCACAAATTGCTGAGATGAACCTACAAAGCAGGCATAGTTATGGGAGGAAAGAAATGAGTGAAGTGACAGATCCAGGAGAAGTTCCATAATGGCAAAAGATGACGGCACCCTTTCATAGGTCTAAACAGGGAGAGAAGCCGTCACCAACATCACATGCACAAACCAGCAAACAGGTGGGAGGAAGAAAGGGATTTACTTCCTCTTTATGTAGCCTTAGGGCAGCATCTTGCAACCCTTTCCCCAGACTCGTTGACATCCTGAGTCTCTGAAATTTCCTTCCTTAACTGCCCTCAAAGTGAGGGATGTTTGTTTCTAGCTAACATGGCTTCCTGAATCCCCTGAGATTCCTTTCTCCCTTTTATTCAGAGGAAATCAGCTACACAACACTCAAGATTACTGTGGATTGCTAACAGGTCAAGTTGACTTCAAAATTTAGCTATTACAAATCCACCCCTCATCAACTTGACACCAAACCATATCTCCTTACATCATACTTAATTTCCAAACGAACACAGTAACAAGATCATAATGTAACATGATATAACTATCCCACGTGCAACCAGAAACACAAGGCAGTCTCCCTTAACTATGAGTTCTGTAAAATCAAAATAAGTTACATATAATGGCACAGAGTAAACATTTCCAACTGCTATGAGGCATAAAAATGAGACTGGACCAATGCAGACACAACAACCTTTAGGCAAATATCAAACATCTGCTGTTCAAGTCTGATATCACAACCAGTGAGTGGCATTTTCCTGATTTTCCATTTTGTGCCCCTTCAGCTTGGCTGAGTAGCTGGGGAAAACTTCCATCCCTAGCAAACAGTGCTCCATGGTAGCCCTTGCACAGTCCTGGTATATCCAAAATACCTTCATGCTTCCATTGCAAACCGCAGTCCATCTTCCAAAGGCTTCACTGGCCTATCAGGGACTTTACAATTTGTTCCATATAGCACATCTTAGTTGTGGCTTCTGGAACCATGTGTACATCATGACCTACTCCGTGTAAGCATTTTTTCATGCTTCCAAAAGCAATACCAGGTATTCAAGGACACAGCCATATTGTTAATTCAGAGACAAAAATAAATCATGACCTTGATTTGAGCAGGTTCCTTCCTTTCAGCTATCTCCTTCCAAAAGAGTTTGAAGTCTATCATTTAGTTTTTCCTGGGTATAAACACCTCACACATCCTTTCCATTGCTATAAAGTAAAGCAGTGGGGACATATTCTTTAGGATTACTAATGTGTTGATGATAGCAGCTTCAGTAACCTAAAGCCAGTCCCTGTGCCAATAAGCTAAACTTGCTTTAAGTTTTTTTTTTTCCATTTTTAAATCTTAAAATTCTCAGTTCTGTATTGTTAGCAAGCATAATTGTTCATTACTTAACTTTAATCTTGAACAAACTCTCTGGGCATGTGTTTAGCAACACATATCCAGCCTTTATTCCAGTAATACAATTCCAATAAAGTTCTCTGTAGTCGCTCCTTCCCCTTAGAAAGTTTATAAGCCAAGACCCCAAATGGAATTCTCTCTGCACTTAGTACTTTTAAATTTTCACCAGAATAGTCCATAAAACTTTACTTAACACTTAGAAAGTCATCTTCAGTTGCAAGTACCATGTTTATTTCTCTAGCACACAAGTTCCAGGCGACCAAAATGCACATGGTCATATTCATCTCAGCAATATCACCACATTCTTTGGTACTAAAACTGTCATAGTCACATGCCCCTGGGATGAACCTCGAAACCAGGCACAGTTATGGGAGGAAGAGATTTATTTAAGTTACAGATCCAGGTGAAGTTCCATTATGGTAAAAGAGGCTGGCTCCCTTTCTCAGGTCAAAACACAGAGAAAGAGAAACCATCACCAACACCACACACATAAACCAACAAATAGGTAGTGGAGGAAACAGATTTCCTTCCCTTTTATATAGCCTAAGTGTGGGGTCTTGCAGTCCTTTCCCAGATTTGTTGACTTTCCGAGTCTCTGGAATTTCCTTCCTGCACTGCCCTCCCAGGAAGAAATTTTGTTTCTAGCTAACATGACTTCCTGCATCTCCTGAGCCTCCTTTTTCTCAGCAATTTGGAGGAAATCTGCTACAAAACATTCAAGATTAGTGTGGATTGCTAATAGGTTGAGTTGTCAACAAAAGTAAACTATCACAGACAGAATCCTAAATGTTAATGACACTCAAAGTTCACCAAAATGACACCGTAGCTTTCTCAGTGAATCAGACTGAATGCCCATTTTAGGAATGTAAAATATTATTTGGTATAGACAAGATTATTCATTTTTGAATCTGGTGTAGCAATGTTAGTTGAGCATAATCCATGTTTATAAATTCAACAAGGATGCCACAGTCAATGTTATTTGACAATTTTACTGGGATACAGAGACTGAACTTAAAGTTGTCTATTTGAGAGATTTTATCTTTCAGTCTCATATTGGTATAAGATACATGAAAAGGAATAACACAAGTACAGGGTATTTATTGTTCATTAATGCAAAAAATCCCAATAAAATTTTAGATTGTTGAATTTATGATAATTAAAGGTTTATTTTTGTTCTGTGTATTTCAGTCTTTCCTAGATTACATCCTGGACTCCTACTGTTATTTAGTGCTTTATACTATGGGATTTAAATGATGTAAACATCAAATGAGTGAAAATTTACCAAAAATATGTAACATAATTCTTAATTTACAGATAAAAAATTTTGCAAGTTTATCCTTTAAACTCATACATATACCCTGAATTTCTCACAAATTATTAGGTGCTAGAAATAGAAGGATGAATAAAACCAATACAATCTCTTCCCTTTCACAGATTAAAATTAGGTGTCTGAAGAAATAAGAGAACAGAATATTGGTGAACCTGAGTTAAATTTGTTATTCTCTGAATTTTTCTGAGCTTCAGCTTCTTTAAAATAATGGTAACTAAATTGCTTGTTGTTATAAAGAATGAATTTATGCACATGAAGTATCTAGCATAGCAATTAGAATACAGTGAGTATTTAAGAAAACTAGGTTCCTACCATAAAGTAGATACTGAAGAAAGCCCACTTACTATTATTATTAATAATAATTTTGTGCTTGGCACAGGTAATATTCTAGTAATAGTAAAATTTTTATTCTGATTTATATTCTAGTAAGACCATGGAATTTTTGAGATCATAGGAGATTTATGTGCTCTTTTCACATACAAAATTCTTAAGTTAGAGTTAAGGCTGGAACATCTGGATGAATCTTATGACAAATATGTTTGTATAGTGATTTTTAAAGAATATATTTTATGATCTATAAATAGAAATTTATTGAAATTTAACACTTTTTGCTACTGATGTAAAAGGGACATACCAGGACTCATCCTCAATGTATCTACTACTGCTAGTAGCAAATGCTATATATTTATAAATACAAGTTTATAAATCCATTAGACATTCAATATGTTATGGAAGTATAGCCTGAATATTGCAGAAGTAAAGCAGAAAGGACAAGGGGAAGAAGAGGACATTCTGGAGTGCATGACAAGATGATAGTTCTTCTAAATTGACACAAATGTGATGGCATTCTATTAGCCAGAGATGATATAAACACATGCATAAAGAACACATCTAGATCTACAGGGTGAAAACATGATTTCTTATGTCCACTTGATCTCAAGTCTACAAATGTACACATTTATTTACTTCCTCAACACTGTAATATGTATATATGTGAATTTTTTAATGTCACAGTTTTCATTGATGATTCTTAATATTAGTTTCAGCACTTTGCAAGCAGATTTTTGAAGTAAAAATATATTTCATTTGTTAGAAAAATATTAGATTATATAGTCATTAATTTTGCATTATGAATTCCATTAGGGACAAATGTACAGCTCAGCTGATGATTGGCATCAGTAAGGACTTTGAAAGATGCTTGATTAGAAGTAGACAATTTAGAGTGTCATAATATTGCCCTTCGCACTTTACTTTGTAGAGTGACTGTGCCTTCTCAATAAATATTCATGAGCTGAATTTCTAGAATTTCCTTTCTGTCAGATGCATCTTATATGCTTGAAGAAAATGTTACCTTTCTTTGTGAATTATACTCTATTATTTCCCAGCTGCAATTTAGCTAGCTACTTATCCATCATAGTTCCATTTACCTTGATTACAATTCCCACATCAACCTAGTGCCAATTATTGATTATAAGCAGAGTTAAACAGTGAGATCCTGACTTTATTAAAGTAAGTAAACTGTGGTATGTGAGAAACCAAAAGACAGTGTCAATAATATTTCCATAAGTAAGTGACATGTGGAGGTAGGGAATTTGTGTGGTCTTACTGAACACCAAGCCAAGTGCCTGAGACAGAAAACCGTTTTAAAGAGGTATATATTTTACCAAAATATAGTGGATATCTGACTTTATTGGCACTATTTAATACTTCAATGAAATAATCTCTCCATATGAAGCAAATTGGAACTTGTGTTCTCTGAAGCAAGAGAGAACTTTGGAAATTAAGAAGGAAAAAAAATATTGGGAGACCAAACAGCCAGAGGAGGGTGTTATAAGAGACAGGTTTGCTAAGAGGAAGTGTAGATACCTTTAACACATAAGCTAATATTTCAGAGGTGTCTATACTGGTTGTCATGCCTCAGCTCCGCTTGGAACAGCAGAGTTTAATGCACCATCCAGAGAAGTCAGAGGTGTAGGTCACTGGCAAAATCACTGAAGGGTTGGTGGATGCTCTGTGTTTATTACCAACCACATGTGCTTCATTAATTTAGATATGCCCAAGTATCACTCTTTTATTGGGGTGACTGACTATACACTGTGGGGAAAAGATAGGTGACTATTTCATTCATATATATGTAGACAATCTCCCACTGGATTTGGAGTCACCTCTGTGTATGATTCACAGACTCAATTTGAAAAATATTTGAGGTAAAATTGTATGCGAGGGTGAGAGAGGTATACATGGGATTACTTGAGCTGACTCACCAAATATAGTACAAGGTTACTATAATATAGAACTAATATAAACATATAGTAATCCTTATTACATCGAGACATGTAGAGGATGCTATAAAAATATTCCTATTGAAATCCTTAAATACTGTTTTAAAACTCAAGTTGGTTATACAAGCCCAGATTTGCAGCTTTGTGGGTTTTTTTTTTACTGTTTTATGATTTGGGGATTTTTTTTAAATCTTAGCAAAATATAAAATGAAAATTTTCACCAACTCTAACTTTATGATCTACAAATGAAACATTTCAGACTAGACTTTTAGTCTTCATCTTCTAAGCTGTTGAGACCCCCTTCCCCATTGTCACACTGCATTTACACAAGTAAGGGAATTAGTATATTACCCCTCAGCTGATTAGAGGAGTCAGCTAAATATAAAAACTTGTATTTATTCTAACAGACCACCAACCTGAATTACAACTGTAATTGCTTCTCACCCAGATGACAGAAAGCAATTTTAGGGACTCTTTTATTTAATTAGGATGCATGAAGCATGGCCTTCCAGGTCACATTGCACTGTGAATTGTACCTCTCTAAAAAGGTTTTCTGTCTCAGGCACTTGGCCTGGTGTTCAGTAAGAACATCCAAATTCCCTACCTACACATGTCACTTACTTATGGAAATATTATTGACACTGTCTTCTGGTTTCTCACAGACCACAGTTTACTTACTTTAACTAGCTGGGTATTAATTGAAAAGTGAAAAGCAAAGTATCTTCCTTATCAATTTGTTGGCACAGTATATCTGAAGAAATGGGTGAATTGGTGAAGGCATTCTTTCAGTTTACTTTGTATAAGTAGAACTCTGAAACAGAAGGCGTTGGTCCCTTGCCCAGACTGAGTTTTGAAAGAACTATGTTTTCCTGAGTCTGAACATAGTATCTGCCCTACCATAAAGTTGCAACTTGCAAGACAGAGCTATGCACAGAGACAGTACAGGGCTCTGGACAACTCTGCATCTTGCAGGTACCACTATGTGACTCAAGGGCAGCTGTAGAGTCAACAAACACAGGTATTTAAATATGAACAAACACACTCTTCAAAAACAAACTCATGATTTTTACAATGATCCAACATATATGACAACCCTACAACATGATTTGAAGTCTTTCACACTATGACAGGAACCTAGGACTGAAGGATGAAGAATTAGGAAACAGTTACCACACTCAAGTAGAGCACAACCGAACTATCCTTATTTCCTTAGGCTATTAATCAAAAACTTTTTTCTTTTTATTTATTTGCAAAATAAATAAATAGAAGAGAGGAAAAAGAGAGAGAAGAGAGAGAGAAAATGGGCATGCTAGAGCCTTCAGTGGCTACAAACTCCAGATGCATGCACCACTGTGCCTCTGGCTTTACACAGGTAATGGATAATCAAACCTCACTTGTTAGCTTTGCAGGCAAGCGCCTTAACCACTGAGCCATCTCTCCAGCCCTCTAACTGTATTTTCTTGATTATCCATTCTTGAACAATTCTTACACTGATATTTTTCAACTTGTAACAGAAGGGCGAAGTTTGAACATTTGAATACTTAAGTATGTAAGTATTAAGTATTAACTAACCTACTAGAAGTTACCCTGGAAAGTTGAGAGTGAGTGCTGGTTGCTAGGGAAATATTTTATTTAAAGTTTCAATATATCATATAACACCAGTTTGTACTAGGTTTCAGAATCTAAGATGTTTCTCAAATTTCACGGAGTTACCTGTGACCCTTGCACATTTATATGTAAATCTGTGATGTACTTGGAGATCATGTATGGGTGAAGCAAGCTTACAGGTGCGTGGGTGTTTGCACACATGTACAGGAAGAGGCTACAGCAAATCTTTCACTCATTCTCTTAGCATGCTCTTTCAAAATGGAGTGCTTTTAAAAAATATTTTTATTTATTTCTTTGCAAGCAGAAAGACACAGAGAGATAGACAGAGAGAGAATGGGTGCGCCAGGGACTCTAGCCACTGCAAAGGAACTCCAGATGCATGCACCACTTTGTGCACCTGGCCTTTAGCACTGAGCAATCTCTCCAGCCCCTGGAGTACTTTTTGTTTATTCAGGTCCTCAAGTATAGTCGTGGACTATGTGCATTTCTTGGTTAACATCCTTCAAAACATGGATATGATGGGATAAGAATAGGCAAAAGCCACTCAGTGATATGAATCATACCAGATCTAATCAGTAATGTACAAGCTCTCATGAGCTGTGAAATGAAAGCTCCTGCGCTATTCTTCCTTCGTGTCCACTTGTGTTGCTACAAGAGAATCCTAATCAACACGAACCTGGAAAACAACATCAGTCCTCTATGAAATGATGCTGTGTGCATGCAAATAAGAGCCACAGCCCATCCATTCTTGCTGCTGCGGCTTTCGTATACTCGCCTTCTCCTCTTCAGTCAAAGCACAGTGCTTACTGATTACAAAGGAGCAGAGGCCTAAGCATTGATTTTAATGATCCTACTGAATTTTCAACAGTCTTAGACAGCTTGGCGAGATAAAAGCTAGAGTGACAGAGTGTAAAGTGTTTTCAAACAGATTTGCGTTGTTCAAGGCCAGGGGTTGTTTTGTACTTGGGGAGTTGGAAGACAAGTGAAGAAGTGCAGATTAGGCATTTGAGAACACTTACACACTGACAATTGTGGGTCTGGAGAGTGACAGATTTTGAAGAGATCTGGGATGCTTCTTGCTTTCAAGTTTAAACCTTAATTTCACTGAGAGGGAAATAGAGTCTCAGGAAAAGAAAACAATTTATTCAGGGCCATAGAATATGTGAAGAGAAGACCTAATATTTAACCCTACTTCTACTGGCCTTAGGTCCAGTCATTTTTTCAGTGATAACTTATTCATTGAATAACTTGGCAGAGAATTGCTTTCCTTCTTTCTTCCTTACATTAATTTCCCCTATGTTCCTTTTTCCTTATCCTTCTTTTCTCATTTTCTGTTTATATGATCACTCATCCATCCATTGACTCTAATAATTATGTACTGAGCATCTATTATGTTGCCACATGTTAGGGACAGGGCATTTGGATGGGCCTCTAGGATCATGAAATACAGAGTCTATCATATGGACCACAGCAGGATGGGAGACATTTCCTGAAGAAGTTATATTGACAGTAAGACCTGACTGACAAGTAGGAGATAGCCTGTCAGAACAGGGGGATAACAGTTACAGAAAGAGGAAACAGCTTGCCCTCATGCCTGATGGCAGAAGTGCTCAATCAGGTCTAAGACAGTGGAGACCATTAGTGAGGCATTGGCAGAAACGTCACAGCAAGTAACAGTAAAGGGATTAGTTGATTATTTGAATTTGTCTTCATTACCAATGCTCTAGCCCTGAAGTCCTCAAAAATACATTTTTGTGCAGTTTAAAAATTTAAACTAATGAACCAGGAAGAACCGTTTTGAAGTAAGTGTTTTAAAGAGAGGAAAATGAATTATACATCTGTGCTAAGTTTCAGTCCCATAATCATGTATGTCAGTGTCCGATACCACCGCACCAGGAGCCCCCATACAAGCCATTGTGCTCAATGGGGTCTATGGGTAGAGGTTCTGAAATCAAACCGGAGATGGAATTCTTCATAAAAATAGTTGATCCCAAAACATGTAATATTCCACAATATGTTTAAGGGTAAACATTAGGGAGCAGAGTTTTCTCTGTGCAGAAAGAGGCTTTGCAATGCAGAGTTGTTCCTTCAACCACATCCTTCCTCCAGTGGCTTCTGTGTCTTCTCAGCGGTGCTTCCCCATCACACTGACTGTCGCAGCTGGGGTTAGAGATATTTTCTCATGCTTTCTATAAATCATTTTGCTTTCAGGGTGATATTTTGTAAGCTAGAGCAATTCAAATAGAGTAGGAGCTTCTTGAATGCATGCATTTTAAAAACATGTCGGTGAGTTGGAGTTAGAAAAAATGTGCACAATTTGGCAGCCAACATGGTTACAAATGATGGAGAATGAAGCACCAGAGAATGCTGAAACAAGTGACAAATGAGGCCTAGGAGACAGGGGAGACTGAGTGAAGGGGTGCCATCTCCACCTGGCAATGAGCACTGAATGAGCAGCTGTGAGCACCTGACCTCGGTGCCTCCAGGTACAGCCAGGAAACATTGACCTGAACGTAATCATGAGGAGATCACAGGCAACCTGGTACTGAGAGAGTTTCCAAAATAACCATCCCCTTATCTTGACATGTCCTGGGGTCATGAAAAATGGAGGAAGATTGGAGTGCTTCTAATAATAAAAGAAACAGAAGATGCTCTGTGTGGTGCTATTCACCTATAATCCAAGTTCTAGGAAAGCTGAGGCAAGAGGATTACGTTTGAGGTCAGTTTAGGCTACAAAGTGAAACTCTGTCTCAAACAAAATAAAAAAAATAGGGAAGAAAGGAAAGAAGGAAGGGAAGAAGTACGAAATGAAGGATGGAGAGAATGAAAGTAATAGAAAGAGGAAATGATAGATATAGAAGAGAAGTGACAATGAGAGAACATTCAATCAAAGATGATGTCCTTTTGGGATAAAGAAATTGTAAGATAACTGGCAATCTCTGACTAAGGTGTTAAAGAGAATGCCCTCTTAATTTGGAGGAAATTTATTGAAAAAATTAAGAACTGAGATATGATGCCTGAAACTTATCACTAAGTAGTACAGATAGAAACTTTATCTATGGAGAAGGAGGGGTGGACAGAGGGGAAGGAGAGACAGAGAAAAATTGAGGAAAGAAGGCATAAAGTAGTGGCAAAATGTCAAAATTGAGGTAGGGACTTTGAGGAACACCTGGGTTTCTTCTTGCCTATCTTTGGGAAGTTTCAACTTACGTTCCCATTGAGAAACAAGTGTTTTTCCTGTAAACTATAGTAACTGTCTCTGGTAGGCCAGAGTTTCATTCTCAAATGGTGCTGAATCTTGGATTTGATTATATGTAGCTTGTTGCAGATGTCTGCCATACCAGAAGACACAGGAGAGAAGAGCAAACACCCTTATTACGTATGCATATGTATCTTCTCTCTAACTCTAGCAGATGGTTTTCCATAATCCCACATTATTGCATGATGGACAGCTCTTACTATTGCCCCCTGAACCCAAGTACAAGTATTGTCTGCTCTAAGACCTGGCTCAGTGACTAGACTGGATTAAGCTACTGGCCACTTACAAAGGCCTAGCAGGTGTCCTCAGGGCAACACCTTTACTTCTGGCTTTCATATATATCCTTTCAAGCACTCTATCCAGTTTCTTCTCTCTTGTTCCTAATCTTCCTCACACTGTGTTTGGTCTCTATACTATTTAGCCAATTCTTAACCAATATAATTCCTTCCATACTAAAAATGAACTCTTTTCTCTAGATAGGATATTTACTTCCTTGATTCCAAAGCATAGTTTGTCTGCCTCAATACATGATCATATACATTTCCCCCTTAAAATAGATATAATAATAATAATAATAATAATAATAATAATAGGGGGTGGGTATAGCTGCGATGGTGGAGTGCTTGCCCAGCATGTACAAAGACCTAAGTTTGGTCTCTGGCACTGCATAAACCCAGTGTGGTGGTACATGCCTATAGTCCCAGCAGTCAGGAGGTATAGGCAGGAGGATCAGAAATTCAAGGTCATCCTTGGCTACTTAGTAGAGGTCAGCCTAAGCTATGTAAGACCTTATCTGAAAAATACTGAATATCACCATATTGTCATGTATTATTTTAGACAATAACACAGCCATAAATACGTGCAGAGTCACATCTTTCCACTTGGTGTAAAACTTCATAATTCACATTTTTCAGAGCTCAGAAACAGAATGTTTAGCTGTGTCCAGATATGTGCTTTTCATGCCTAGTTTCTAAAATAAGCACCTTGAAATATTAGAGTTGTGATTTGGGGAGAAAGTGAGAGGGCAATTGTTTTGTTTGAGCGATGACATGTTTAATGAAGTAAATCAATTCCTTGTGCATCTGTGTGCTAACCTGCATCCTATTCTTTAGTGTTTATATGTTGTGCAAAAGTCTCTACTTAATATAAACTTGCCATTCAACAGCCACTTTGTGAACAATTGTTTGTTGCTCTTTTATGCAGTGTCTTGCCACCCACAGGGATAGTGTAGAGTTTATATGTTGAATGGCCATTATATTGGTTTCCTTCTCACGTGAAGCACATAGTAGGTTGTTTAACAAGTGTCCCATGAAAACTAGCAGGGCACACAAAGCTGCCTATACCATTTCTCATCTACAAAGGTATTCCAGAATAGTTCCTGAATTTTAACCTCTCTGATTTCCTGTGCTCTCTCTGTAAGCTAAGTGACCTGTGGATGTCTTGAAGCTGACTTCTTATGACTAGAATCTTAGCCTTCGGACAGCCAATGATTACATTTGTGTAACTCCTCACTCTCTTCTTACCAGGTAAGAGTCAATTTTTCAAAGAGCAATTCCCAAAAGAGTTTGAATAAGAAAGGAAAACCTTAATTTAAATAAGCATTACATACCTGGCAGTGGGAAAATGCAAGAGCTATAAACAGTTCATCAAGAAGCTCCATGCTGTGTTAAATTACAGGTAATAAAATCATAGTGTCATGAAGAAAACCACTGCACAGACTTTGAAATGCCTTTTCTAAACTGCAAGAGTTGCATTAATTTCCATTTCCTGGGATTACCCAGGAGCATGACTACATTTGGAGGAAAGTCAGCCCACACTGTCTGCCAAGTCCTTGCAGTTTTGTGAGAAGCACTGAAATTTCGATATCTTTGCAAAACAGATATTGAACATTCAAGCACATAAGCATAAGAATGCACACATGGCTACATTTTCTAGGCTAAAAAGAATTCTCTCACATTCTCTTCCCATTCCTTAGTAGCCACACTTCTGGCAGAGAGCATCAAACCTTGGTATAGGCCAAGTTGGGTATTGTGAGTGTGTGGTAGGGTTGTCATACAACAGTTATATTTTGGATATGAGGTAGAGTTGGGTTTTTTGTGTCTTTGTAAGTCATCATAGACTGTAGAGATGGCATTTTTATGCAAGTAATTGGAAAGGAAAACCTAGAGTTTAATAGCTGGTATTTAGTGGAAAAGCATGATTTTGAAGGTCCAGTGACTCAATGGAGATCATAGAAACATATTAGAAGCTCCTCAAAAAAAGTATGAGAATAGAAAATTCTAGATAATGAAAAGAAAAGAAGACAATGAAAGAAAAAGGAAGAATGCAGGATAATGAAAAAGAATCTAATATATTTCTACATCACTGAAAGTAATGGACAATAAAATGTCAATGGCAAATATAGGTGAGAATTGAGTGGTAGATACTGGGAAGAAGAGACAGAGGAGCTTAGACAAGTTAACTTCCTTTAAGGCTACATTTAAAAAGGCTTGGTGAGGCTGGAAGATGTCTCAGTGGTTAAGGGTACTTATTTGCAAAACCTGAAGTCTTGAACTTGATTCCCCAGTTATCCACTTAAATCCAGATACAGAAAGTGGCACATGCATACAGGAGTTTGTCTGCAGTGTCAAGAGGCTTTGGAGCACCCATTCTCTTGTTCTCTCTGTTTCCAAATAATAAATAAATATAAATTTTAAAAGCCTTGGTTATCACAGCAAGTGGAAGTGACTTCTATATTTCTTCACTCTATAACTAGCTCCTCTAGAGCTAATATAAACCACAGTGTTGGGTTCTACAGAGGGAAAAGTTCATCTTCAGAGCTAGAGCCTTCTCCCACCTTCTTTGAACTTGCCTCTGCTCACTGCATATGCATACTGATCAAGTGTTCTTGTACTCTCTAGCACCTCTTGTAATTCTCTAGAACCTTACTGAAGTCGTTTTTCTTTCAGGATCCTTGGGGATGTTGGAAGTGGGTATTTTCTCTAAGATCAGAAACATGGAGTAAAAGGAAATGAATGACCTGTGCTTCATCCAGCTCTCCAGGGCTCCAGTGGACAGTGAATGGAGGACTGACCACTGCCTCCTGGAATTGCTCCTCAATGCTCCAAGTGCCCACTGTGATCTTTCCTCGGGCTGAGCCTTCTACCTCCAGACCAGGTCCTAGCATTCCTTGACGTTTTCTTGTCTCTTACCACCATGGGCTTGACAATACCTCAATTTTCTGTCAGTGTCCTACACTATCCACATTATATCTTTCATCGACTCCTTTTTCTTCACCTTTTCTGGAATTCTCTACCCTTAAATCTCATCTCTGTTTTCATTGTACTTTTTCTTAAAAGAATCTAATATATTTCTATGATCGATAGTTGTTAATTCTTTTGAGTCCCAGGACCTTCCAAATGGTGCTCCTCTGCTCAAGCCTACCTGTAATCTCCAGGTCTGACTTTCCAACTGCTTGTTTGGAAATGGAATCTCTCCATTCCATGGCGATTTACAGAGGATCCATGAAAACCCAGCACCTGCTCCTCACCACTCTCAAAGTAACTGCTTGTTGTCATCAGACTCCTGGACAGGAAAACCCAAAGGCTCAGATGATTTGTTTTTTATTCAATCCATGGCCAGTTACTTGCCAAGTTTCATCAAGTCTGTTTATTTTTCTTTATTCCTATCAACTTTCCAGTCAACTCAGCTTCTATTCATCTTTTGATTTAGTGTTTGATAATAATTACTTCTGCTGACTTTCCCATTGCTTTATTCTAGTGTTTTGCAGTATAATTAAGAAGACATTCTGTAAGTCTCTAATACCTACTACTGTCTGTACATAAAGCCTTCCTCCAATAGCTTGTGCTTTAAGAGTATCTAGTACATGACTCCCTTTCTCCCAAGGCTTAGCTGACAAACTCTACAATGCACTTTAAGCCAGGGGACCGTCCATGACAGGATCTCAGGACTTCTTAATGAGGTTACTGCTTTATCCTCATGAAGAATACTATCTCGGTCCTCCTCCATGTCATCTCCTCAGGTTGAGTCATCAAGGTATTTTCTCCACTTTCACCTCCTGTATAATTTATTATGGCAAGTAATAGATCTTTGATTTATTATAATGTGCACAGGAACTTCTGGTTTGGGCTAAACTATTAACACATTGAAGATAGAGACTGAGCAGGCCTCAAAAGTTTTCATTCTTAACGAGGTACCTGGACTACATAGAATTTGCCTTACAATAGATGCTGTGTGGTGAACAAGTCGATTCTATCTGAAGTTTCCTTATGTGGTGACTGATGGACCTCATAAGAGAAGCAGCCAGTAAGAAGATGTGGGGACAAGAAAGTTTTGATCTGAAGAACAAACACTGGCGTTTTCTTAAAGCAGACACTTGTGCTGTGAACTTGTTTCCCATTATAAACATGAAGGGTCACTTAGAGAAGAATCTTCAACTGGATTTGTGTTCAGATTTAATGCATAGCATTCATTTGAAGGAAAATGAATAGCTGCTATTCTACATAGTTAAGGATTCTATGGCAAAATAATTTGGGAAACACTAATTATAAAAAAATAGCATTCTTTACAGTATTACCTTTGGGTGCTGTGTGATTTATGGCCATGGTATTTCCCACACTCACATGACCTCTGTCCTCGTTCCACACAGCAGGGAGAGGAACAGCCCCTCTGACAAACTCATGCTGGCAAACACTATGACAATTATTCTTTCGAACTTAATGTTCTGTAAGCTTTTAAGTAGGAACTTGAAGGCGATGATTTTTTAATATCAAGTACCTTAGTTGTGGAAAGAGGAATCAGCAGACCCATAAAGTGCCAAGAAACGGGGTGCTTCTAATTCAAGTATCCAAATATTCTCACCCACTTCACAGTTCCCTCTCCCCCCAAACTTTCCAAGATCATCAGCTGTTTGTTGTTCATTTCCAGATATTTTCTCTTCCCCTCCTTCTTTTCCTGGAGGAAACTTTGCAATTCAAGAAAGACCAGAAAAAAGAAATTAACTACATACATAACTGTCAAGCCTTCAGTGGAGTTAGTTTTCATTTTGATTTTGTTTTATAATTTAGTGGATTTACCATGACCTGAAAGTATTGGTAAATCAACGCATGGGCTGTAGAGCTATGCTGAGGAGATAGAGAGAAGACTAAGGAGGAGGAATGTGGTTCCTCGTTCCTCTGATCTTTAAGATTTCCTAGTTGTGGCCTTCCCTCCAAAATGCCATAGCATTTACTTAAGAAATGTTCAAAATTATTCCTTAAAATCATAAGCACCAACCATTATGATAAAAATCCTAGTGTCTCACATAGGTAACAAAATAGTTTTACACTCATAGTGTTAAGAACTGTTCCTTTGTATATCTTGAAGTCATATTACCTTTTTCTGCAGTATTTTATGAAGTGAATTCCTCAGGACATTAGAAAAGCAAAACAATGTGTATATTTAAATATGCAATCAACTTAATGGAATTAATCAGAGAGTGGCAATCATATGTGATTATCTTCTTAGCCAATTTAGAAAACAAATCCCATGTAGCATTAGAAACCACTATATTCTGTTTATATATGTGAAAGATATCCTACAGTCTTTAATCATTGTTAGATATCCATTTTGCGTATTATACCAGCTTTTCTGTTTTTAGTTCTAATTACTCAAAACCTATAGCTTGAACTGATCATCAAATAACAAAATTTTAATGTTTTTCCTTCTGAATTTCTTATGCATTATTGAACTTGAATGTCCCAGATCAAGATCCACCATCGAGAAGCTAGAAATGTCACCAGTATTATTATAAAGAGTTCAATCAATCAAAAGTTTGATTTTTGCAGTGGGGTGGAAACATTCTGGATAAAATGAGCCTGTGAGCCTCTGCAGTTTAGGTTGTCCATCTAGATGAAATAAACATGCTGTCCTTTTTCTTGCTTAGCTTGAAGTATCTGAACAAGACTCAATCTGTTCCATTGGTTTATCACATCCTCAATGAAGCTAGCAGTGTTGAAACTTGACCTCAACTTCGTATTGATCATGGATGTTAAAAATTCACTAAATATATATTGATCACCCCCTATTTCTCTCTTAGTATGTAGGTATGAAAATATCACAATAAAAACATTATCTTCTACAGTTGAAGTGTGTTCATAAAAATGTCGATTTGACACATATGCAAATTGTCCAGAAAATCATTGATCCCAAGATGCAAGCCTACTGATCACACCCACAAGACAATAATGACATAGAGGTGTGGTGAACATGGCATTTGATTCTCTCATCACCAGTGATTCCACAGGGCTTCACTGAGCACCTGGCACACAGTAGGCATTTTATAAGCATGTGTTAAATGAATTTGAATTTGCTGGTCATGTCATGATTATACAATCTGGTGTGCTGCTGTCACTTGTGATGTTAGGCAGAATGAAGTTTCATCTCCCCACTCTCTGCCTAGACTAGATCCATGTCCTATTCAGAATACAAGTGCTTTATTCAATAAGGAGGTGTTCTATTACCTACCTCACTTCATATTACAGAACTCAGTAACCACTCACGCTTAATCTGTCCTCTCATTGGATTCTCACTTGGTTACAGGTTGCCTAGCTTGAAACCCTTGTCTCTGGAGCCCTTCACTCACTGGCCGCCCCTGAACTGTCCAACCTGACTTCCCTATCAGGCACCCTGGGGTTCTATGTGCTTTCAGCATCCTTTATTCTGTACCAGAATTCCCACTGGTTCTATTTTCTCCTTAGGTACTTTCTTATCACTCTTACCAGCAGGTGAAGTCTGTTCCACTTACCATTTTTGTTTCTGTGATTTGACACTAACATGCTTGCTATGTGTATTAGAATTTGAGACTTGGCCTTGGATAGAGAGGAAGAATTGTAGGCAATCACACTCATGCCTAGAACCATTAGGAAACGGAAAACGGAGACCCTTTTTGAAAACCAAGGCCCAACTTAAGTGCTGATAGGAAAGAAATGTCAAGACAGATTTCTGTGAGGTATTAAATTACTCAGGTAGTGGAAATCACTCATTCCTAATATAAAGGGGACATATGAATTTTTATCTGGGATTTGAGCTCGAGCTTAATTATCACATGCTTTAGCTATTACAAAATGACAGCAGATAGAAGTTACTGCCTTCTAACTCATATCCTTAAATGCTATCTTATAAAGTAGCAGCACTGGTCTTTCACTTAGGACAAACAAGTCCTCCCTCGGAGCTGAGGGAGGATTCTCACCTCTTCAACATAGCAGCGCTCTATTATCATTTTTGGCACAGTCATTGCTCAAGATGTGATAGGCATTATAGGTAACTCTTTGTCACCAAATATTTGTTATTATGAGGTCCACTTTGACTCTGTCACTCCAAGACTGTTCTGATATGTCTTGATTTTCCTCTACATACCATATAGCTCTTTCAGCCAACAATAGCAACATTAATACAAAGAGCCAAATTCAGAGAGCTAAGTATTCAAGTTTCAGTGTATAGGAGAAAGTTTCTAGAGCATACACACACACATATTCCAAAATAAGTAGGTGTCTATACTAACATAATATACAGTATATGTATATCTGAAAATATGGTATTAATAATATTATGCATATTTGAAAAGTGAGTCTTGAGTTCTGTGGTATTATTTTGTGCATAAACCAAAGTAACGTGGTTCATAAGAGGGAAGGGGCAAGCATGCTCCAAGGAGCCCATGCCAATGAGAAGGCAAAGATAGGCTTGGAGGAGGGTGCGAAATGATGGCTGAATAAGGCCCTTGGAGGTAACTGACACTGTTATTTCTACTCTGCCTGCTCATCGTGGTTAGGCTGTTTTGGTCTAAGGTCTGTAAGTCTTTGAGGGCAGAGCTGCTGCTGTGGTTAAATGGGAAAGACTATGGACTCCAGAGTCTCAGGGGTCTACATTAAAACCCCATTTTCTTCACTTTCCAGTTGTGTCTTGGAAAATTGCCTCCTCTGAGATCCAGTTCTCTCACCTGTGACCCAAGGGTGGTCATCTCTCTCAATATCTCCTATACAACACTCTACCTATAAGTATATTGCACAATTTAAAATTTGTTAAGAAAGTAGACCTTTTCTGAAGTCTTCTTTAAACACACATGCAGATAATAATATTCCACTAGATTATTGTGAAATAAAATGAAACAAAATAACATAGGAACTGGTCCTGGAGAACAGAAAGTGCTAACAGCATTATCAGTTTTGTTCTGCAAAGTACCCCCTCAGCACGGTGCACAAAGGGGTAAATAATGCATCTACTAAACTGTTGAGTGGAAGCTGTGGCCTTCCCACCGTGGTTCTGCTGGTGAGGAGCATAGTGCCTGAGGCACAGAAGCTCTCAACACATATTTATGTGCAAGAATTAAATTGACCAATTATTTGTGGCACTCATGTAGGTCACACATACACCTTGGACACTGAGAATTAAAAAGTGCGCGTGAGGACGTACAATTTGTACCAAGGATGAGATGCAGTCCTGTTTACAGAAATGGAAGTGTAGCTCTGACTTATCCCGAAGCCCTGCCATGTCAAACAAGGAAACATCAGGAAAGGGGAGAGGAAAGAGAGGATAGAAGATGAGAGCAGAGGATGTCTTTTAGGTTACAGAAATAAAATCATTTCATAATTATCGAATGAGAAAGTTTTATCTTATTTGATGTGTATATTATATAATAAAATATGTCTTAGTATACTACTTATTGAGAAGTATCACTGTATTAGTACACACTTGAGTTTATAGGACACAGCTAAGTATACCCCCAACTCTGGTATACACTAATTTTTAAAAGAATTTTTATTTATATATTACTGCAAATTGGCCCATAGCTTCTAAGAAATGACTTCTGTTTTACTACTTTTGGCTCACAGTTTACCTCTTGCTTAATTCCCTGCTGATTTCTATGGACTTTGCTTCATAAAAAAGGGCCATCCTTACTCCAGGCACATTTACAAGACAGTGAGGAAACCTTCCAAGATGGATGAGAGGAGGCCCAGCTTGTAGATTGCCTAGGCAGTACCTGGAAAGTCATCGACTTCAGCTCACAAGACATAAACCCCATCACCCACAGGCTCTAGTTTCCTTATCAAATGACCCAAAGATCAGAACTTGTCAGTGTTTTGAAATGGTGTCTCCTGGTCCTTGTAGAATCATGTGCTAAGAGGTGGGATATCAGGGCTGGGCACTGGAGCGCTTTTCTTCTATGAGGCAGTTTCTTTTGTTAAAAAAATCTGTTTAACTATTGGCATTACATAGTAAGGTTCTCTCTGAATAAATTATTGCTAAATGCTACACTATAAAATTATTACTCTATTGGGCTGATGATGGTTATAGCTGCTATGACTTCACTGGTTTGGATCTATTCAACTAGTTTTTGAGCATTTCTTTCAGGACTTGAAAATGTGTTTAATTGCTTTGTAAATACTAAATCCAACATTAAATGTGCCAAAACTTATTTGTGATCTGATTTTAGCATTACCACGAGTTCAAGAGAATTCTCCATTTTAAAGAGGACGCTGAAGGGCATAGATGAAGTGTATGTTCACAGACACCAGCTGGCCAGGGACAGAGTTCCATATCTGTGACAGGGCAAATGTGTGCCAAAGCTTGACTGAGTTCCAGAGCTTAGAGAACACAGTGGACAAAATAGCTCGAAGTTGAGTACACATGATCAATGACAGGACTGGTTTGGGAACCAATCTAATTAGCTCATTTAAGTGTCCCTGATTACTATGTTGAGGACGTATTCTTAGATCCTTGATCTAAGTCGGTAGGAAAGGGTAGCTTGTTCGTTTAAGCATGTCTGTAATGGGTGTGGGCAGAGAAGTGGTGGTATGTATGCTATCGGTTTTATGATCTTCACTCAATGTACTAAAGTCAGAAAATACACAACTTTTAAAAATGCAGAACTTCCAAAGAACCTTCTTCTGCTTCTACTTACTAGCTCAACCCAAAATTATAAGCCCTGATAGCTCTATGTATCTAAGAATTTACTGCAGATATCCAAAGTACCATCATTCACCACTGTTAGCACATAAAAGCACAAATCTCTTTCACCAGATGAAATGAACTCAGAAGTCAGAGGGTGGGAGTCGGTACCAAATCATTATTTTATGTTGACTAAAACTGCCACCAGATCTTTCCATTAGTATATCATTTTGGCAAAACTATTATGTTACCACAGAAAATATAGTAACAAAATGGTAACTATATATATATATATATATATATTCAGCAAATGAATATATATATATATATATATTCAGCAAATGAATATACCTCCATTTAAAATCATTCTATGGGGCTGAGGAGATGGCTTAGTGAATAAAAGGTGCAAAGCAGAGTGTCTGATCCCTGGAACTCACATAATGGTAGCAATGACGGCCTGTAAGGATAGCCAGCTCAAGAAGTTGAGACAGATCCCTAGGGAAAGCAGGCTTGCTAGACTAGCTGAATCTGTAAAATCTGGGTTCAGTGAGAGACCCTGCCTCAGTAAGTAAAGAGAAGAATAATCAAGAAAGACAACTGATGTTAACTTCTAGACAATCCATGCACACACATGTACAGGCACCCCATGTATACAAGCATACATACACATGCATACACATATGCATACACTATGTACACAATAATGATAATACCATGAAAAAAGAAAAGTAAGAGAAGGGAAAAGTCTCTCAAGCCTGAAGTAGATGTTGAGAATCTTATAGTCAACTTTCTGGAAGGGCCTTCAGGGTCAAAGACAGTAGCTCTCTACTGTTGGAGGTATGGTTGAAGCCAGGGACACTAACCCTGAAGAAGACAGTGCAGGCTGTGCACTGTGCACCAATATCTGCATGGTGCTGTGCACCCCACATCCCAAGACCATGTTTTAAGTGCCTCTAGGTCATTCCATTGTCATGTGGACTTTCAAGGGTAAGTTCTGAAAGGATTTGTAATTCAACTCACAGACAAGGGGCCTGAGAGCTTAAGCTCTTCTTCCTATGTCACCCAGAAAACCATGGGAGAGGAGGAGTCTCACCATTCACTGTGCCTGAAACAGCAGGTTTTACAAGAGCTAGAGATGGCAATTTGGACAATCACCTGTTATTTTTTAGATCAGTGGGTAGTTAGAGAGGTTTTCTGATTATCTTGGGTTACAGCAGAATTATGTCAACAAATCTATAAATTGAAAATACCATAGATTAAAAATGTATATTATAAAGCCAACATACCCCATATCATAGATTAGTCTGCCTCAACCACAGGATCAGAGCACTCACATAAGCTTACAGTTGGACAAAATTGTTCAACAACAACACCCATTCTCTAACCATTTACTACCTCTTGTAATTTAGTCAATACTGAACAGAAAGTGCAAAACAGAATGATGGTACACACTGATCTATATCATCATAAATTGGAAAAAATCACATGTCAAACTGTCTTATGTAGGAACACAGCTGGATTGTAAATTTTCTATTGAAGGATTAGATAGTCTCTAGGGGACATGGACTTGGCTTCCTGCTGAATCCTGGGCATAAACCTCATACTTTGTGCTCAACACACTTTTTACTATATCTTTAATATGAATAAGTATATACACTGTATGACTGGATATTGTGAATGTGTCCCCGTTTCCCTCCTCTCTGTCCCTACCAACATATGTGGCTGAGATTTCTCTAGCAGGTGAGTATCAGGTAGAAATAAAAAAATCACTAACACATGTAATTAGTCATCTATCCAAAAGAAAAAAAAAAAGGTGGGGAACCTGCTATTGTGTAGGGCCTTCAGGCAACTCAAGAGTTTTGGAATAAAATAGAACTTTTGGGAGTGCTATTGAATCTTAGATCTGGAAGAAGCTTTAAGATTGTGGAAGTCAGACATTACAGGATTAAATGATGGCTTTGCCATGTACTAGCTGTGCAATGACTCCTGACATATGCGTAAGTTTAGTGTAGTGTGTGGTATATAAAACATGGTGGGTGGGTGGGTACGGGAGCAAAGGAAGACTTTTAGCTGCTGCAAGTTAAAGAAGAGGAACCTGATGGCTTGTCTGAGTGGATCTGGTCAGTGTTGCCAATGTGAAGCCAACATAACCGTTCTCTGGAAGCCTAGTTGTGTTGACCAGATTGAGCTATTTCCTACCCAGAGGACTCTGTATAGGAGTTCTCATTTAGGATGCCTGCTATGAACCTCTATTCCCCTTTGTTGGCGGTCACACATCAGCAGTGTTCTTTCATAAGTATGACCTCATAAGGTTCATAGGATATGTTTATTCTGCCCTTGATACATACTACTGAGGTAGCTGTGAAGTAAAATGACATTGAATGCAGCCCAGCTTTCGTTTATGTAAATCTGTTAGGGAGCACTAGGTGCCACTTTGCTTTCTACTTTTGTTTTATTTTTTCTGATTTATCTGAAAACACCATTCTACCTATTCATCCATCAAACATTTATGGAGCACCTGCTATGAGCTAACAGTGTGCTAGAGCTCATGAGCAATAAAAGATCTACAGCTGGCATCTTCTTGGTGTTGATGGCAAAGGTGTTTATATTTTCCTAGGGGAAAAGATGCCCATGTACCAGCGAGGTCAGCCTGGTAGACTCTCCAAAAGCAAAATAGCAAGTGGGGTAGGAGTAGGACTTTAGAATGAGGAGAACCCAGCTTAGTTCCTGGTAGGTCAACAGCATTGGGAAGGCCCATTAGTTACCTAGGATTCTACTTTCATTGTATTTGTGAAGATCATGTATGCCATTGTATGATTAAAGAACATGAGCATGTATAGCCATCCCCACTAGGCCGGGCAGCTTGTACATACTCAGTGAGTGTTAGTTATACATGTAGTTGAGTGAGATTACAAGGAATTTGAAGATATGAAATTACTGAGGAAATAAGTCATAACTTACTAGGTCAAGGTCAGATTTGGGCTGCATTTAAACCATGTACAGGACCTCCTTGATGCCTGAATATTTATGATTTTAAGGGGTAGTTTGAGCATTTTATTTTATTTTAAGAAAATAAGGGAAATGGAATGTACTAGTGGGGAGAGAGATAAAGAATTGTTACAAAAATAATAATCTGGCCTAGAGTTTAATGGAAACATAAGCTTAGTAAACTAGGTTACAGGAATACCAAAGAGCCCTCTAAAGATAATGAGACACCATTGGAAATAATCAGAGGACATTGTAACTATGTGTAGGATTTCACATAGCCCTCCTCAACAACAACACACAAAGGGTGGACCTGGCTACTTCCTGTGCTATTCATAACCCTCTACCCCATGGACTGATCCACTGAGGAGGGCCCCCAGTGGGTTGGGGACAGGGAGGAGGGAAATGGGGGTATCATAAGATTTGCTCATACAATGTATCTAATTACGGATAATAAAGATATCAACAATTAAGAAGTCAGAAAATTAAAAACAAATCCTACCCCTGAATAACTGAGAAATTAGATGTTTATAAAAATAGAATTAGTCACTATAAAAATAAATGTCTTTTTATACAATTCATCCTAAAATATTTGTATAACTGAATACACAGGTAATTATTACCTGATTCAAAAAATTCAAAAAATGTTGATAATAAAGATATCAAAAATTAAGAAGTCAGAAAATTAAAAACAAATCCTACCCCTGAATAACTGAGAAATTAGATGTTTATAAAAATAGAATTAGTCACTATAAAAATAAGTGTCTTTTTATACAATTCATCCTAAAATATTTGTATAACTGAATACACAGGTAATTATTACCTGATTCAAAAAATTCCACCTGTTGCCTCCACATCAATGTTCCTCAAATAATTGTTACTTGGATATTCAGAATGTTTTGTTTCAAAAGGGACAGACAGAAAGGCATCATATATTCATGAAATATTCTGATCCATATGTTTAATGCTAGAAAAAATAAGCCTTCAATATTCAGTCTTCTAAAAAAATGACCAAAGATACTTTATATCCTTAATGTCACTGATCTATGAACATGACTTCAGTGACATTAAGGATATAACCTTTATTATTAAAATATTGGGAAAATGCCTGTGAATTTCATCCTCCAGAAATGCCAAGTTGTCTGAGAAACTGGTATATTACTTCATTTTCCTACCTACCCAGAAATAAAACCACGAGAAAAGGGTTCCATGGAGATGTTCTTAGGAACTGCCCATTAACTTCCAACTTGAATCTGTAACAAACTCTATGAGACGTAAATAACATTGAAACATTGTGGAAATGGGGCCTTGGCAGATGGGTGTAAGGAGCTTTAATTCCTGCTAATGCTGTTTTGTGACAGCATAAAGCAGAGAGCCTTTTCCAGATGTATATTCAACGTGGGGTCACATTTATGCTATTGTTTCATTACCAAATAGGAGTTCTGGAATACCCAACCACACCCAAAGGCTGCTGAGGATTACGTCATGCTTTAAAATATCTGATACAGAAGCAAAGACTGAAAATAAGCTAGTCTCCAGAGCAGTCTGTCCCAGTCCCAAAGGTTTGCCCACTGCCAGCTTCCCAGGCACTTGTCCGTCTTTTCATCTTTCTTTCCTTTTTATGGAGGGGGGTCATGTGGGTGGTGGTGAGCACGCATACTTGTGAGCTCAGATGGATGGGATGTACGATTCTGCAGGTGTGCATGCACATGTATGAATGTGCGTGTGGAGGCCAGAGATTGATGGCAGTCATTTTCCTCAGTCATCCTCCACCTTATTTTTTGAGACAGGGTCTCTTGTTGAACCAGAAGCAGCTGGCCAGCAGGCTGGGCAATCCTCCTGTCTCTGCTTCCCCAGTGGAAGGATTACAGCCACACCCAGCTATAGATCTAACTGGTCTACCCACTGAGTCATTTCGCAGACCCTTCTCTCATCGTTCTCACAAAGCATCCACTCTTTGTTCGCCCCTCTGCACACAAAAGTTAACACCCGTTGTTCATTCATTCAAAATCCATATCATTTCATTATTTTGAAGTTCGTTAGATAAATGTTTGAGAAAACCTGTTTCCTTTTATTGAATTTAGAGTTCATGATTTCAGAGCTTCTCCTGACTCCTGAGAATTCTTCCAAGGACCTTTACTTAACAGTTCCATGATGAATAACCCTCATGGGTCTTCAGGCTGACTTTCTAAGGTTAATTCCATGGACATGACCCTCTGTCAATGATGCCTCACGTGACTATGTTACACAGAAGACAAAAGTGTAAAGGGATGTTCAGAAAACAACTCTTCCTCATGGAAAAATTCCCTCTTTTCCAACTTACTGAGCTTCTTAATTAAATCTCTTTCACAAACTTTCAACTCCTGATGTACTCAGAAAAGGGAATGCAACAATACTTATTTATATGCTAATTTGCTACAGATAATTGCGCTCTTTCTCAATCCCAAAGGAACAAGAGATATTTGGCCTCCTGTTTTGTTGCATCCACTGGAGGTGAAGGCAGGCTGTGTGTACACAGGGTGCAAAGTGCCCTGGAATGCAAGCCTGGCTCAGAGTGCCACACAGAACCAGCTGGCAATAGGATCGGGGATGCGGCTGACTACTCACCCAGATGACTACCCACTGTGATGCCTACACAATCAAAAGTGCCCCTAGAGACCATCTACTGCTATGTCTTAATGTGGCCCATGGATCACTGTTCCCAATCATCTGGGCTTAAGTTCAAAGTGAACACTGTCAAGTGTGACTTTAACGTTGGTTCTCTCCACGTGAATGGCCATGTTGCTGTTGGGTAGTGTTAAATAGTGCTATTCCTGCAAACACCCCAGACATACTGATGAGATCTCATGAGTTAAGCCTTGAAATATGCATTTTTTCCCAAAAGCATCTAGTGTTTTTGAAGTTTAGAACCTCTGACATTAAAAAAAAATTGTTTGTGATTATGTGAGAAGGAACACTTTACTAAGAATGCTTAATATTTAAGAATGCATACTAGTATTTTAACCATGGTGGTATAACCTGAGCTGTACATTAGACACTGGAATCTAAGAAATTCTGTTGATCATCTAGAGCTTTGGTTTTCTCTGTTACAGGGTAGTTGAGAATATAAAATAGTCTATAATTTTGTATTAATTCTAAAATATAAAAGAATGCTCTTTATATTACTTAAATAAATTGTCCTATATCCACATAACAGAAACACTTATAAGTCTATGAAAGTAGGAGGAGGCTGCTTATGTACTCAGAGCAAAACTTGCTATGATCTAAGGAAAACAGTGTCTGGGAGTGCTTGCATACTGCCTCTTAAATAAGGTATGGAGGAAGTGTGCATATTTGCATTTCATTTGTACATAATACCACTAATAAAAATGGTTACTATGGAGCGCCGCATTGTGCAGACATAGAATGGGTAGGAACAAGCAGGACTTGTATGTTAATATTAAATTTAAAAACCCAAAAAGGCAGTGCTGGGGAGACTGTTCAGTGGTTCAAGGCATTTGCCTGCAAAACTTGCTGGCCAGGGATCAATTTCCCTGGTAGTCATGTAAAGCAGGATGGGCATTTGTTTGCAGTGGCAAGAGACCCTGACATGACCATTCAGATGTGCGCATGCACACACACACAGAGGCAAATATATATATATCTATACATACATATATATACACATATATATACATATATGTGTATACATATATATATATATATATATATATATATATATATATATATATATATATTTAAATCAACATGTCCTTTCCCCTAATATCAACATAATCAGAGGAAGGAAAAGGGTATTCAAGCCACTCGTCTAATAATTTAACTTCCTAAGCCATCATTCTTTATAGTTTAGATTTTAATGAGTGCTGACCATGAAATTATTATGTTTCACTCTAATTGTTGCCAAAGCTCTTACCACTGGAATCAGCTTGCAAATCCAGGGGGAACTATTTGGATGAAGTGTTATTATCAAAATGTAACAGTAATTTGTTTCTGAAATAAGAGGAGGAAATGTCTTAGATCAGCAGAAAACAAAATGGGAGAAGTCTGTGGCCTGCTGGTGAACTTCTCTGTTGCACAGGCTTTCTGCACGGATCACTGTGAGCTTAGGCTTCCCCATCAGGTCATGAATGATGCATGGTGCGACAAGACTTTCGGCTGCACAGAGCGGACTGTTCTGAGCAGAGAAACATGTCTTTGCTTTGCTTTCAGCTTCATACTGGCTTGTGAACAAATCCACCGCAATTTCTGTAAGCTTTGTTCCTGAAATTCTCTTGGGCCAGATGGATTTCTTATCAAATGTATCTCCTTCTTTAAACAATCAAAGCAACATAAAGCCATAGGAAAGTTTCATGGAAAGATAACATCGTAAAACTCTGAGTTGCCTAATATTTACTGTCAGTGAATACCATGCAACTAACAGCATATTCACGTTTTATTTTAAATGATGAGACTTGGAAAGGGAGAGAGGATAGAAGAGGCATTCACCTACTAACATTTTATTTTCACAAGAGTAATTGCCTTTATTTTTGAGGCAGGTTCTATGTAGCCCAGGCTGGCCTCAAACTTGTTATGTAGTTGAGGCTAGCTTTGAACTACTGATCTTCCTGTCTCTACCTCCCAAGTGCTTAGATTACAGGCAGACACTCCAACACCCAGTTAATGTGCTTCTGGGGATTGAACCTAGGATTTAGTGAATGCAAGGCAAGCACTCTACCAACTGCAGTACATCCTCAACCCATGATTGCCTTTTTATATCATAATGAAATTTGCAGGAAAATGGATGGATCTTGAAAAAAATATACTAAGTGAGGTAACCCAAACTCAACGAGCCAAATGCCACATGTTCTCTCGTATTATGATCACCAGGAAGCTAGAAAGGGGCCATGAAGATGGAGGAGAGGGGAGGGCTTAAGGGGAGGGTACAGTAGATAAGTAAGTAGAGGGGAAAATATTGTGGGTATAATAGTCTAAGGGGGGTCAGGGAGAGGGATGAAAAAGAGCATGTGGGAGGAGAGTTAATTAAAATTAAAGATTGTGAATAAGTTATATGGAAACCTACTTCCTTGCTAGGTAAATTATATATAGGTAGATATAGATAGATGATAGATAGATAGATAGATAGATAGACAGATAAATACAGATATAGATATATAAATATAGATGATATAGATGTTAAAGAGAAAGAAAGAGAGTTTGGGCAGAGGTACCCTATGGGGTTGGATATTGATGCATCCAGAAGCCATGGATTGTTACAGAAAAATTTCAGTGCCAGGATGGGATACCTCACAATGGCTGTTGGATAAGGAGGTCCCTGATGCCCCTAAAACAATATTGGCTGTTGTCTAGGCCCCTGCTTGCACATTACAACTAGATAATGTGACCTGATTGCTGAAGTCACCACATGCTTTGGATGCAGGATACTGAGAAATTAAGCTGGAGCTCAGCAGGACCCTCCTCCCAGTTGGCTAGCTGTCATGATGCTGGAAAGAGCTATGTAGCCTGATGATGGGCAGTGGGAGTTATCAATCATTTCAACTAGCAGTGGACTCTGCAAGCTACACAGTTGTCCAGACAGGAAAATTGTGCCAACTGGTATAATGTTACCATATCTGTTATGGTATAACCACTTGCTATGATTGGATTTCAAGGCTGACCTACTTAAAATCATTTGGCTGGGGTGGTCATAACCTGTAGTTGGGAAGCTACTGCTATTGTTTGGCTAAGTGGATATATTATGCACACAAAATGTCCTCTAAGTATTTACGTTAACACCCATAGATTCATGCTACTCTTACTTCTGGTTTAAAAAAAAATTCTCTTTTCAGATGCATTGGTTACCAAGAGACCTAAAATTCCTCAAAGTGCTGAGAACTGATAATGTAGTGTTAATACTGAAAAGCATCTCTATAGCACCCCCAAGGCTCAGGGATCATTGTGGAAGAGACAGCAGGAAGAATGTACAAGCTAAAGGATGCTGAAGAGATCTTTGGAACATTGTCTTCCAGACATCAAAGTGGCTCTTGTGTTCATGACCTCATAGTAGCGGATGACAGACACATCAGAAAAGAAGAGGGACTGGGTGGAAAGAAGAAGGGGCTCAGTGGAGGGAAGATAGGGAAGGGGGAACAAAGGAAGGTGGTAAGAGGGGCTTATCAGAGTACATTGTGTATATGTATGGAGGTTGTCAATAATAAGTTAAAAGAAAATATCAGTCACCGTGCCTACAGCTGGTATGAAACAGAAAATCTCATCTCACCTGTCATATTTAACAATACTCTTGGTCCTGATAAGGGATTGAACACTTTTCTGCCTCAACTGATAGGCTTGTAATATATAGACTATTAATTATGTATGCCAAGAACATAATTATTTCTTTAAAAATACTTCTGTTTTAAAATTGACATAACCCTCCGTTAGTGGCTCTCCAGAGGGAAAACATACTGAGTGAATAGAGAGAAACCTGAAGTTGGTCATCTTTGATTTGAGAAACCATGGGAGTCTTAGGGCATCTTTAGTTTTCATAAGAGATGAGTCATGCTGGTCCATGGCAGTGGCGGTTCCATTTTGGTACCATCTCCTTGCCTTAGACTCCTTCTCTTTCCTTTGCTTTGAGGAGCCATCTTTTTTTAAATATATATTTATTGTCTATAATGAGTTACATTATTTAGTGGGCAAACAATGTGTTGTTATCCCGAATTCCCCAATTCTCCCCCTCCCCATCCCTGATCAGTTGGATATCCTCCTCCTTGGGCTGTCTGTATTAGTCCTTGTGGCAAGGGATCCTGTATATCTTAGTACTCATCCCGGTCTTCCTGGCCCAAGTGTGTTGTTACTGATGGGTGCCATGCCTCC
>PVHP010007452.1:0-13255 GCA_004024765.1 Zapus hudsonius
TGTGTGTGTGTGTGTGTGTGTGTGTGTGTGTGTGTGTGTGTGTGTGCTTGATTTATTTGCTGGTTTAAAAAAATAATATCTTTTTAGCCAGGTGTGGTGGCGCACTCCTGTAGTCCCAGCACTTGGGAGGCAGAGGCAGAAGGATTGCTGTGAATTAGAGGCCACCCTGAGACTACAGAGTGAATTCCAGGTCAGCCTGGGCTAGAGCGAGACCCTACCTCGAAAAACCAAAACAACATTTTTATTGTTTATTTTCACAGAGGGAGAGAGAGAGAGAATGACACACCAGGTCCTCATGACACTGTGAATAAACTCCAGACACACAGGCCACTTTGTGCATCTGGCTTTATGTGGGTCCTGGGGAATCAAGGTCAAGCTGATGGGCTTTGCAAGCGCCTTTGACCACTGAGCCATCTCTCCAGCTGTTGCTTCTTGATTTTTGTTTGTTTTGAGAGAAGATTGCCTATAATCCAGGCTGGCCCCAAATTTACTCGGTAGCTGAAGATAGCCTTGAACTCTTGATCCTCCTGCGCCCACCTTCCAAGTGTGATGCCACGTGTCGTTTGTTTGGACAGGGTCCTTGCCGTATAGACCGGCCTTGAACTCAAGGTGATCCTCTTGCCTCATCTTCCCCAGAGCTGGAATTAGAGCCACGCACATCCACAGTCTGTTTGACGGGTTTTAGCTCAGAGTCACACATTGACAGGGTCCCCTGTGCTGTTTTGGGCCTTGATTAAATCAAGCTAACAAACATACCTGTCACTTCTGACTGTTACTTTCAGTGTGTCAGTGGAAACATGTAAACTCTCTGCTCTCCGCAGTTTCTAACATCCTGTATATTGTGAATGGCCATAGCATCGTATGTGGTATGATACAGTAGCTCCTAGAGCTCACTGCTTGGGTCAGTAAGAGGCGCCCCTGACCCGCAGCTCTCCTGTCTGCACTTCCCTGAGCCCAGCCCTGGGTGATCATGTTCATGCATCTATGGATTCGGTATTTTTAGATCTCACACACATATGTGGGAAAATGCGATATTTATTTGCATGGTGCATTTCTTTTCTTCTTCTCCTCTTCCCTCCAGGCTTTCTCTTCCTTGCCTTCTCTCTCCAGCCCCTCCATCCTTCCCTACTTTACCCTCCTCAGCTAGGGATGGAGCCTGGAGCATCGTGAATGCTTGGGGTGTTGGAGGTGGATGGGGGAGGGGGTGCAACCCCTCTGCCTCCAGACCACACCCCTGGCCCCTAAACCTCCTCATTTCTTTTTCTCAACCTAACCTATTAGCACACCTTGTTGGCTCCCCCTTCACATCTCCCTGGACTCCCCGTCCCCACTTGGTTCAGCTGACCTAGACCAGCGGTGCCATTCTGGCCTCTTCAGCCCTTGTGCCCTCTGGAAGTCTGTCCCCTGAACAGCTATCAGGATGCCCTTCAGCACCAGTCTGACCCCTCTGTGGCCCCACCTGCCCACTCTCTCTCCCTGGCCTCCCCCACATAGCCAGCAGAGGGGCCCACACCCTCTGCCTTGCTCACTGAGATCCAGCCATGTGGCTCTCCTCTCTGCACTGGCTGCCCAGCCTCAGGGCCTTTGCACAAGCTCTTCCTTATACCTGGAACACTCTTCCCCAGCTGGCTTCCCCCTCCCTGGGGGTCTCACTTCCCACCCTGAGTCCCCACATCCACACCCCGTCAGACTCTTTTGAGACCTTATTTATTTTTTCTTTAGTCATCCGTCTCCTGGCCAAGGCACGTTAGTTCATGCTGTTCCTCACTGTGTCTCAAAGCCTATCCTGTAGTTTGTGATCAAGGAGAAATACTAGGATGAATGGTCCTATCGAGATGCTTGGAGTAACAAACGACACAGGTAGCAATGTCGTCCCTGCCCGTACCAAGGACCGTTTGTCTCCTCATCGTTCTTCCATCGGAAGAAAAAGTTACAGTAAAATATATATGACATAAATTCCCTTTCTTAACCGGTTTCGGTTTTTTGAGGTAGGGTCTTGTTCTCACTCTAGCCCAGGCTGGCCTTGAGCTCATAGTGATCCTCCCATCTCTGCCTCCCCAGTGCTGGGATTAAAGGTGTGCCCACCATGCCCGGCCCATTTTTAAATCTTTTTGTGTGCATCTCTGGGTGCGTGTTCATATGAATGTGGGCACACTTGTGTGTGTGGAGGCTAGAGGTTAAAATCAGGTTCTTCTGAGCACTTAGGGCACAGGAGTCAGGAGTTCCCTCCTGCTTGGGCTCAGAAGCCCACCCTGTGGATGGACCCAGGTGTGCTCATCTCCCCATCAGTCCTCGGGGACATGGGGCCCACCTGCTGTGGCTCTCGTGACCCACGCTGCTGTGAATATGGGTGTGTCAATCTTGGAACCCTAATTTTTGTTCTTCTGAGTACATGCAAGGGAATGTGGGGCATGTTCTCTCTCTCTCTCTCTCTCTCTCTCTCTCTCTCTCTCTCTCTCTCTCTTTCCTCAGTGCTGGGGATTGAACTCATGCCAAGCAAGCACTCCACAACTGAGTTATATCCCAGCCCTCTTTTAATTTATTTTATTTTGAGGCAGAGTTTCACTAAGTTACTCAGGGTGGCCTTAAACTCCCTCTAGTCCAGGCAGGCTTTGAACTTGTGTTCCTCTGGTCTCTGCTTCCTAACAACAGAAAATAACAGGTCTCTGCTATCAGGCCTGGCTCTGTTCTTTATTTAAAAAAAAAAAATCAAGGTTTAACCCACTAAAGCTCCTGCCAGTATCACAGATGACCACTTTCATTGGACACTTTGAAACCAGAAATAGGGGTCAGGGGCCTGGTGGGGGCCGTGTCCATCTCTTTTCTCCAGAGGTTTACATGAGCATATAGTAATTGTATTCAGTGACTGGTTCCATTATGACACGTACGTGCATGCGTACGGCACACGTGATCATTTCACCCTTTTACTCCTTAGTCCCTCTTCCCCTCCCCCCACACCCTTAGTTCTCTCCTCTTTACTTTCAAGTTCTCCCCCCACTAAATTCTGCATGTGAGGGACACATTTCTCTTTCTGTCTGGCTTATTTTGCTAAGTATATGATTTCCAGTTTTGCCAATTCCCTACAAATGACATAATTTTGTTCTTTATGGCTGAATAGTACTCCACTGTATGTATACACATATACATGTATCTATCCATCTATCTATCTATCTATCTATCTATCTATCTATCTATCTATCTATCTATCTATCTGTATCACATTTTCCTCATCCTTTCTGCTGTTGATAGACCTCTAGGCTGGCCCCACAACTTGGCTATTGTGAACACTGGAGCTATAAGCTTGGATGGTGGCTCTGATATGCTGGTCTTGAGACTGCAGTATGCACCCAAGAGTGCTAGTGAGCAAGTGCTCACCCACACCCACACACGCACACAGTATGTTTCTTGCTAAGGTCCCACTATGTACCCCAGGATACTGGACAGTCTATCACTAAGGCACACCCACTTCCTGCCTTTGAGGGGCTCCAGTGCAGCTCTCTGCTCCGTCCAGTTCAACGCTCCACTTCCACTGTTTCCTAGCACAAAACTGTGTGAGTGTTTCCCAAATAATAAACCTTCATCTTCACAGAGACCCTGCAGAGTAAGCACGAGGAAACGTGCCCAGAGAGACAGGTAACTGACCCAAGGTTACCCCGCTGGTGAGCCTGAACCCAGACATTCTACGCCCTTCACACATACCTCCCTGGATAGTTCTGAAAGTAGTCCTCAGGATGGTACCCCGTGATCCCTATATTTTGAAGAGGGAGAGATGTCCCAGCTGAGAAGTCTGGGAGTTGCAAATGCCGGGGGAGGCTTTATACCCCAACATCCAGTGTCTGTCTGAAGACTTTGTAGATGTCTTTGGGCTCTGTGTTCGCTCCCTCTTGTGAGCAGTAGCCATAATCAGTTAATGGAAGGTAACTGCTGGAGAGTGGAAATCTGGTTTTCCCCCGGGCTCTCTGGCTTTCATGCTAATGTAGCACACTATATCTTTCTTCTGTCAGGCATTTGAGGCAATTGTTATCTGCCCCCAAATATTTGGCCACGGACGATGGAATGTGGGAAAAACATTCTGAGACCCAGCACTTCACCTCACACTGCTTGGGTCTGTGTGTGCGCACGTGTGAGCACGTGTGGTCAGAGGACAACCTGTGTGTGTGTGTGGGGGGGGGTCCTGTCCTTCCTTCCACTTTGTTTGAGATAATCTCTCTTGGTCCTTGCTGCTGCAAATGCCAGGCTACCTGGCTGTGAGGTTTGAGTCTCCTGACTACCTACCATTGCCATAGGTACATTGGGACTAGAGACGAGCTACTTTCATCTGGCTTTATGTGGGTTCTGAGGATCTAGGCTCTCTCAGGTTGTCAGGCTTATGCCCAAGATCCATCTTTTTAAAAATGTGTATTGTGTGGGTATATGTGTGTGTGTGTGTGTGTGTGTGTGAGAGAGAGAGAGAGAGAGAGAGAGAGAGAGAGAGAGAGAGAGAGAGAGAGGTCAACATCAGTGTCTCCCTCTATCACTTTGCACTTTGTGCTTTTTGACACAGACAGGATCTTTCCTGAACACAGAGATTTAGCCAGCGAGCCCTGGAGATCCTCCTGTGCCTGCCTCTCCACTAGCTGCCTCAGCTGGCTTTTACTGGTGTCGTGGGGATCTGAGCTCATGCCCTCACATTCGTATGGCAATCACTTTACCTTCTGAGCCACCTCCCCAGCCCCTGGTCCTAGCGTCACTCCTTGCTTTGGGGAATACCCGCATTGCCGACACGATCGGTGTTTAGAAGCACTGCTGGCTCAGAGACATCAGATGACCACCAAAAATAATCCTAGCAGTGTTGGTGCTCCGTGGGACTTCAATCTCCCCTGATTGAGACTTCATCTATAAATGTTTTCAGGCATGTATTTTGTTGTTTAAATGTTCGGTGAAGATTTGAGTATGGTGGTACTGGTCTGGAATCCAGCACTTAGGAGGCTGAGGCAGGAGGCTTGCAGATTCCAGGCCAGCCTGAGTTATATAATGAGACCTATCTTTAAATAAAGTGGGCAAAAGATTATTCTATAATCAGCATTCATAACTTAAATACCTAACATCACCATAGCTCCATTTCTCTTTCTTTCATTCTTTCTTTTTTGTTGTTATTGTTTTCAAGGTAAGATCTCCCTCTAGCCCAGGCTGACCTGGAATTCACTATGTCGTCTCAGGCTGGCCTTGAACTTGCAGCGATCCTCCTACCTCTGCTGGGATTAAAGGCGTCCGCTGCCACATCTGGCTCATAGCTCCATTTCTGTTTTCTCTCCCCTGGCCCCTTCCCCGAGCACCTTCTTTCTGAGTGCCACAGCTCAGTTGCAAGCTCTTCATTTGCACCAGGAGGCCTATGGGAAAGAAGTATCGTTGGTGAAAGATTTTCACTGATCTTTTTCCAGGGGTCCCTTTAAACACTGGGAACACAGAGGGCTTCAGTCACTGAGGTCTGCAGCCGTGTGGTTACGACTCCTCGGTGTCTATTTTCTCCCTCTCTGCTAAGTGCCAACAAACTTTCCTCAACATCTCTGGGGGTGGGAGGAGAGGGCTAAATGTATCTCGGCTTCTTACATAACTGTGTAGCCTGTTGGGGTGCCACCTTAATTAGCAAGGTCTCAGACCTTTTAGATTCATCCTGAGTGAGCCCTGGAACTCGCCCCCCCCCCCGCCCAGTTCTGCGCCCCAGGAGAGCTGCATTTCTGGGTTGAGCTGATACCCTCAGGGCCACAGTGGTTTTAATGTCCCAGTTGCCAGCTGGAAATTTCTGACTTCACTTACTTATTTGGGGCAGATAATTACCTAGTAAAGTGCCAGGCTCTCAGGACTTCTGCAAGAAGGTCTTCAGGCTGCGCACAGCAAAAGGGTCATTCTGCTACAGAGACTGTCCAGCGCTGGACAGAAAATGCCAGAACATCCCATTCAGTGCTGGGCTCTTTTGCAAAGGTGGAATGCAGCTGTGGGGGAGATAGGAAGTGGCAGGGGCACTCCCCAGAGGGCAGGGAGAGGGGGGCTGTGGAGAGAGAGGTTGGAGTGGGGGTGTAGGTATCGTGGGTGGTGGCTCAGCTTTGAGCCAGCCTTGGCAAAGAGCCTTGGTTATTGTTCAGAGGAGCCCTAGCTCCCAGAAATGCTGCCAGGATGTTGCCAGGATGGTGGCACACTCCTGTCATCCCTGCACTTGGGAGGCTGAGCAGGAAGGTTGTGAGTTCAAGGACAACCTGGGCTACATAGCAAAACTCTGGAGGGAGGGATGGGCAGAGAAAGGTGGGGAGGAAATGAGAGAAGGAGAAGGAAGGAAAGAAGGAGGAAGAGAGGAAAATAGGGGCTGGAGAGATGACTCAGTGGTTTCGGCGCTTACCTGCAAAACCTAACAACCTGGGTTTGATTCCCCAGTCCTCACATGCACAAAGCCAGATGCACAAAGTGGCTCATGCATCTGGAGGTCGTTTGCAGAGGCTGGAGGCCCTGGTGCGCCCATTCTCTTTGTCTCTCTCTCGCTCTCTCTCTCTTCTCTATTTCTCCTCTCTTTCTCTGCTTGCAAATAAATAATGTTTTTAAAAAGGGGGGGGGATGAATGCAAGCAGGTAAGTACCCTGGCCTGTGCATCATCAGTTCTGGCCCCTGTCCTTGAGAGAATGCCCAGTGCTGTCTAGTTCTGTATTCCAAAAGCCCAGCTCACGCAGTGTTTGAGGAACATTTTCTTTACCTTGACGTGGACTCCCATGGGGAAGGAGAGACTTAGAGTGTGAAGGATGTGTGTCACCCCACAACTGCCTTCACAAGCATGGGGTACTAGAGGCTATGAAAGAAATCAGAAAGCCAGGCGTGGTGGCGCACAAGGGAGGTCGAGGTAGGAGGATCGCTGTGAGTTCAAGGCCACCCTGAGACTACACAGTGAATTCCAGGTCAGCCTGGGCTAGAAAGAGATCCTACCTTGAAAAACAAAAAAAAAATAAAAATAAAAATAAAAAAATCAGTGTGGGCATGATGGTGCCCACCTGTCATCAGTACTCTGGAAACTGAACCAGAAGGATCATGAGTTCCAGGCCAGCTTGGGTTGCCCACTATGACTGTCACAAAATCAAAAAGAGACAAAAAGGTCAGAGGAATGATCAGTTGATCACAAGGATGCTGCAGAGAGTAACGGGTCACCTTCGGAAGCATTACAGGGAGAAGAATTCTATTCTGGGGCTGGGGCTCAGTGGCAGAGCTTGCCTAGCGCGCCCAAGGCTCCGGCGTGCAAAAAAGACTTCTATTTTGTGCAGTGACTTAGCTCGGTGAGTTGCTATAGAACTCCCAGGCATGGCTCAGTACAGTGGAAGGACACTGACCAAAATCTTCCAACAGAAGGATCCCAAGGCCTTGGGCCAGGCACACGAGCAGTGGTGTCCACTTCTCTCTGCATGGAGGCTCGTGGACAGTGCGTGGTTCTCCCTGCGCTGGCTGGGTGTGCCCACTGAGCTTCCTTATCTGCTGTCTTTTTTTTTTTTTTTTTTTTGGTTTTTCGAGGTAGGGTCTCACTCTGGTCCAGGCTGACCTGGAATTCACTATGTAGTCTCAGGGTGGCCTCAAACTCACTGCAATCCTCCTACCTCTGCCTCCCGAGTGCCGGGATTAAAGGCGTGTGCCACCACGCCTGGAGTCTGCTGTCTTTACTGTGGCTCCTTCACAGAGGCACCCAGCACCCATGCACTGGCTCCAAAACCTTGACAGACACACAACAGAGCTCAGCACCTGAAGGAAGAGAAGTCACAACATGTCCCATAGTTATCATAAACTACCTGACGTGGCCCAAGATCATAGCTGTACAACAATGCTTTTCTTTAAGTGCAGGGGATGAACCTGGGGCCTTAAACAAGCCATGTAAGTACACCAACACTGAGCCACGCCCCCGGCCCCTCACTGGGGGATACTAGGAGGGGCTCTACCCGCACCCTTCATAGGATTCTGTCCCAATGCTCTCCCCAGGTGCTGTTACCCACCAAAAGGCCATTCCCTACAGGATGCTGCAAGGGCTTAGAGTGCACCTCCAGGAGCTAGACAAGGGCCAGGCCATTCTTTGGGGTGCACAAGCACCCTAACCCTAACCCACCAAATCCAGTCTTTACTGCCCAGAATAGAAATCTTGCCAGGGGGTTTTCCTTAAAATACTCTCAAAAGGGACGTTTTTCTCTTGCGGTCTTTGAACCTAGCTGATATCTGCTCATCTCACCCGTGTTCACTCCATTGTCACTCGCACTGTGGAGCCCTGGTTGTCCTTGAACTTCCTCCTGAGCCTCCCTAGTGCTGAGATTGCAGGAGTGGACCACCATGGCCAAATGAACGTTAGCATGTAAGAACTTCTGTCACTGGACAGGCTTGGAAATGGCCTTCCTTCTTGGGATCCTTCTTCCTCCCTCTGTCTCTGAATTCAGGTCTCCGAATACCCAACATTTCCTCCAGAAGCCCTCCCTTCACCCTCCTCTTGCCTTTTCTCTATAACTCTTTAATCCTTAACTGCAAGAACAAAATACGCTTCCCAGTGTTCTGAGGTTTGGAGACCTGAGGTCAGAGCCCTGAAGACTGGCTGTCTGGTGAGGGACAACTTCTTGGTTCTAAGAAGTCACCACCTATTGCTTCGTCCTAGGGAGGGTGGCAGGAGATAGGGCACTGTGGGCTCTCCGTTTCACTGTGACTTATAGGAGCACACAATCTTCCAGGCTACGGCACTGCCCATCACCAGGGCCCAACCCATTGTCTCATGTGCTTTCCTCCCCCCAGACTGGCAGCTCTTCGTCAGCAGAGCCCCTTTCTACGTTGGCTCTGGAGCGTGCGGTGAGGGTGTGCTGCTGTGCTGAGAGCCTCAGGCACAGTGGCTCAGAACAGAGAAGTTCACCTCTCCCTCCTCTAGTAGCGCTAACGTGAGCCATGTGGAGCCAGGTTGGCGGGGCTCCACAAATTCATTCAGGGTTCAGCCCCTGGCTGGTCTTCTCACTCTGAGGGTGTGGGGCACCATTTGCACAATCAAAATGATCTCAGCCTATAAACGCAAAAGACAGACGCTGGATGTGGCAGTCACCCCAACACTTGAGAGGCTGAGGCAGGTTCATAGGTTTGAGGCCAGTCTGGGCTGGGTAGTGTCTCAACTAGACAACAAAACAAAACAGAAGACAGAAGAGGGAGTCCCAGTGTCTCAGTGTCAGAACCAGGCATGGCACGTGTTATTTTTGCCGATAGAACATGGTGAACATTTAATCCCATGTTCATATGGTGTTCTGAAGTATGCAGACATTGTGGACTCGTGTTTGATTGAGCTAATTAACCTCTGCATCATCTCACACACTAATCACTTCTTTGGGAGGGGTGAGAACACTTACAAGCTCTCTTAGCAATTTGTGTGTGTGTGTGTGTTATATGCATGTGTGTGCAGATGTGTGCATCCTGTTTTCAAGCGTGTAAGGCCAAAGGAAGATGCCAGGTACCTTCCTATAAAACTTTTCTGCCTTCTCCAAGATAGAATCTCTCTGACCATGGAATCCTAACGATGCTGCTGTCTTCTTTCCCCTCAGCACTCGCTCAGGTCACAGCATGCATGACCATGCCAGGCTTAGTAGGTGGGTGCTGGGGACTGAATTCACACAGTCATGCTTACACAGCAAGTGCTCTTCCCTTCGGAGCCTTCTCCCCAGACTCACTCTTTACCAATCTGTAAGGACACCACACATTGTTAATAACTTTAGTGTCTATGTCAGAGACATGCATCTCTTTTGTTTTCCGCAAAGCAGGGTCACCCTCCGGCCCAGGCAGTTCTGGAACTCACTCTATAGCTCCAGGCTGGCCTCAACCTCAGGAGGCAGAGGCTGGTATCTGCCTACCTCTGCCTCCTGAGTGCTGGGATTAAAGGTGAGCGCCACCACGCCTCACCTGACTGTTAAGAGCTCTCCTCATCCACTCCCTCCATCCCAACAGTTCTTTCCACTCTCATTTCCTGGGCTTCATTTACTCTGCTGACCCAAATACCACAGACTGCTGTCCAGGTCGGGTCCACTGGAACATGGATACAGGCTGTGACTGGACGGTACCCCCTCCAGGGTTCTGGCCACACCACACAGTATCTGCTTCTGGGGTCCCTCTTTCTCCCCTAAGGGCACATGTGACTTTATTTAAGGCCCATCTGATAACCCAAGGGAAAGCAACCTTGCTCAAACATTCATGCATTGTAAATGCGACATCATTCTCAGGTTCCGGGGATCCTGATGTAGGAATATGTTTGGGGTACCAACATTCAGCCCACTCTACCCAGACTAGACTTGGATTTCACCCTCTGGTCTGTGAGACCCGAGGGATTTGATGTCCAGCTCTCGAGCTTTCTCTAACGCTTACCCATTGTTATTCTAAGGCTATTTGGGGTACGTTCACCAGTATCCTCTCTGTGGACAAAACCACAGAGAAATGGAGGCACAGTGACTCAAAGGAAAAACCCACAGTAAGTGGCCAGGTCAAGACTCCAGCTCACACAGTCCAAGCCCAGGTTGAAGCTCCAAACACCTCATGACGAGCTGGCCAGGTATGGTGATGCGTGCCTTGGAGGCTGAGGAAGAAGGATCACTGTGAGTTTGAAGCCAATATGGGCTACACAGTGAGTTCCAGGTCAGCCTGGGCTAGAGGGAAACCCTACCTCTATTTTAAAAATGGGGGCAGGATGCTGGGCGGGACAATGCACACCTTTCATCCCAGCACTCTGGAGGCAGAGGTAGGAGGATTGACGTGAGTTCCAGGGCACCCTGGGACTCCATAGTGAATTCCAGGTCAGCCTGGGCTAGAGCGAGACCCTGTATTGAAAAACAGAAAAAGGGGAGGTGGAATAGGACCAGGAAGCCAGGTACTCTAGACATACACCTGTTGTTCCAGCTGCTGGGGAGACTGAGGCAGAATTGCTCCAGCAGTTAAGGTCAGCCTGGGAAGCGCAATGAAACAAAATAATGAGAAAAATGAGACTGGGAGTTAGGTTAGAGGGGCCAACCCATTGATGGGGAAGGTTGTGGGTCTCCTTTCACCCTCCTGGTAGCCTGTGTGCGTGTGCATGTGTGCCATCGCATGGATGTGGAGGTTACAGGACAGCTTTAGGGTGTTGGTCTTCACCTTCCACCTTGTTTGAAACAGGGGTGTCTTGTTTGCTGCTGCAAATGCCAGACCAGCTGGTCCGAGAGAACTGGGATTTTCCTCTCCTTCCTCCATTGTAGTAGGAGTGTTGGGGTTACAGGCGTGTGCACTACTTGTGTCCTGCTTCGCATGGGTTCTGAGATCTGAACTCAGGTCATCAGGCTTGCACAGCAAGTGCTTTTAACCACTTAGCTGTGGCCCAGCCCCAGAGTGGACTCATTGGAGAAGCTCTCGCTGGCATCCCCACAAAGCCCAGGGCACCTCAGACAGAACCAGTCGTCGGGTGAAAGGGCCTGTCCCGCTGCCTCCAGTGGGCGCTGGGTGGGTTCGGTTGTTTGGAGAACCAGCCCAAGCCCAGCCTGTCCTCAGCGACTCTCTCCTGCTGGCACCAGAGCCACTCGTCACTCAAAACCCAGGCGTGACAGCCTCCCCTGCCTGTCCCTGTGCAGCCGAGTGGAAAGCCCCCAGGACCTGGGCACCGGGCGGATGTGAGCTGACACATTGATGGCTGCCAGCCAGCCAGGAGCCTGTGAGTTCTTGGCACTTGTGTTCTGACCTGGACAAGCAGCTGCCACCTCGAGCTGCTCCCTTGGGGACAGGTGACAATCTCTCTTGAAGGACTGTGAGCTCTAAGGGGTCACAGAAGTCATCTCTGGGTACATTCTTAGAACTGTATCGTGCACTTGGGTCATCGTTAAATTCACATGTCAATATTATATTTTATGTTTATTTTGTGGTAAAATATACATGGAATAGCATTTCTCATTTGGTCACTTTGTGTGTGTGTGTGTGTGTGTGTGTGTGTGTGTGTGTGTGTGTGTGTGTGTGTGTGTTAGATGCATGCGTCCTGAGTGTACAAGTTCAGAGGTAAGAGGAGGGCATCGGTGTCCTCCTCTTCCTCTTCCTCCTTATTTCCCTGAGGCGGAGTCTCTACTGAACCCCGACAGAGCTCCCTGTTTTTTGGTTAGATTGGCTGACCAGCGAACCCCAGCAATCCTCCCGTCTCTACCCCCTTGCCTTAGGGGTCACAGGCATATGTGGCCATGCCCAGCTTTATGACAGAGCTGGGAATTGAATTAAAGGTCCCCGTAGCACCAAGTCAGAAAGCTAAATAAATATGAATCTTTTTTAAATAATAAAAACAAGGCTCGTTCAACAAAAAATAAATAAAAGGTCCTGGAGCTTGCACAGCAAGCTCTCTGACATCGTGACCCATCTTCTTGTTCTCTGTCCCTGTTGTTGAGACAGGGTTGTATTTTGGAGTCCAAGCTGAACTCTTCCGTGGAGGCATTACAGGTGTGCCCCACTGTGCCTGGCCTAACAAACCGTTTTTATCAGGCTTCCCATTTTAGAAATGTCTACAGAGGGCTCTTCAAACCTTTTTACACTAGCGGACCCTTTCTACCAAACAAATCCTGTTTTCTAAAATTTAGTTGAGAATAATTTTGGACCTCTCCGAGGTTTGCAGAGATAGTCCAGAGTCCCCATCTACCCTCACTCCGTTCCCCTGGGCATTGTGTGTGAGAGGCAAGCAGTCTCGCTGAGCTGAACCCCTGCGTGCTGACACCCGGTGTCACTCAGCCTCTCCAAAGTAAGACGCTAACATCGGGGGTCAAGTGCTTCACAAGCTCCAGGACCAGAGTGCGTTCTGATCTCAGCACCCAAGGGCGACCAGGTGAGCTAACATGCACTCGGGAAGTAGAGACAGACCATCAGCAGGGCAAGAGAGTCAGCTGCATGAATCGGGTGCCAGTGAGCAACACGGCCTCTGTAAATAAGGTGCAGCACTCATGGAAGACACCTGATGTTAACCTCTGGCTTCATTTGCACTTGCACACGCACTGACCCCCACAAGTAAACGTGTGTACACATGCATACCCCGCACACGTAAACATGCCTGTACACATGCATATCCCACACACATAAGCATGCATGCTAAAGCAGATCCTCCAAACAGAAGGTCCGACGAACACCTCTCCTGTGAGGTGGGAAGGGGTGCAGCCCCTTTGGACGTGCTCTGGGGGAGGAAGCTTGTTACCACTGAGTCATGGCAGTGTGAAGTTCAAGGAGAGAGCTTAGGGCTGGAGACGGGAACAGC
>PVHP010007452.1:18570-56817 GCA_004024765.1 Zapus hudsonius
ATAAAAAAAAACAAAAAAAAAAAAGAAAAGGCAGGAGGATTGCCAAATTCAAGACCACCTTAAGGAACTTAGAACCTACCTAAAATAAAAAGTAGAAACAAGGGCTTGGAGGGGTGCTGGGGAGACTTAAAGGAATATCTCTTAGAATTACGTATGGTGCCTAATACTTGATACTGGTAATAAGTGGTTATGTTTCTGGTTTATACGTTTATATGTTTGCTTCCCAAAACTAACCAAAGACCTGAAACAAGTAAAAAGAGAAAGGCTCCCAGGACTGAAGATGTCTGTGGGAGGAAGCACTTCGTGGTGGGCTCACATTGCAGGGAGCGAAACTGCTCACCTTATGACGGCTAGGAAAGAGAGGGAGGAGGAAGAGAGAGACCAGAGATTCACAATCCCCTTCAGGGCATCCCCATGACCTCACGTCCTACCTCGTAAAGGTTGCACAGCCTCTCAGTAGTGCCAGCCTGTGGATCAGGCCTTAACCACAGGGGCTGTGAGGATGTTTCACATCCAAGCTGTGACCAGGCTGTGCTTTCTAAGTGGTAGAGGGTAGTTCTCTTCTTAAAAGGACGTAGCATGCGATGCCGTCCAAGTGTGCTTCGCGTGTGTGCGTTCTGCGCGTTCACATGAGGAGGATCCCAGTCCCCTGTCAGTGCCTTTCTGTGGACAGTCCCTCATCACTTCACAATGCATGACCGTGTGCTGGTGTCCCTTCCGAGAGAGGGACACCTTGCCACCCTTATAAGCTCCAGCAAGTGCCGGGGGACCCTAAACACTCACGAGGGGATGCTATGGAAAATCAGTGATGTTGGGGAATGGAATTGGGGTGTGTCGAGTCAGGGGACCAGGACAGTAGTAAGTGGTGGTGTCAGGCCTGGTGACATTTAACCAGATGGCCTAGGTTGTTAGCACATGTCGCTGTGGTTTGGTGGCAATGATATGGGTTTGAATTTCACTTGGGGCTAGACTCATTCATTCATATTTTTTATTATGTATCTCATATAAAAATGTCTAGTACCCATAGTTAAATTTTTTTTTTTTTGGTTTTTCGAGGTAGGGTCTTGGCTGTAGCCCAGGCTGACCTGAAATTCACTCTGTAGTTTCAGGCTGGCCTCAAGCTCACTGCCTCCTACCTCTGCCTCCCGAGTGCTGGGATTAAAGGCATGCACCTCCACGCCCGGCCCCATAGTTAAAATCTCTGCAGCGTGAGACCAAATTATGAGTATGTATGAAAATTGTTCCACATAGAAGGCATTCTCTTACAGAAAAAGATTTTTTAATTCTAGCTTATTCTTTGACAATTTATACATGTATGTAATGTGTTTTAATCATAATCACTTCATTACCCTTTTATTTTTATTTTATTATTTGCAAGCAGAGAGTGTATGGGTGCACCAGGGCCTCCTGCCACTGTCAGTGAACTTCACATGCATGCGACACTTTGTGCATCTGGCTTTATGTGGGTGCTGGGGACTCGAACCTGGGCTGCCTGTGCCATCTTCCCAGCCCTCACTGATTACCCCTTCTTGTCCCTCCACTCCTGCTGAGCTCTGTTTCCTAACTAGCTCCTCCTACTTTAATGTCTTTGTGAGTGAGGCACACTGAGTTTAATTAAAATTGCTTGCATCTGCATGTGTAGGGGTGGAGTTTATTTCTTGGAGCAAGGGCAATATTTCCAGGGCCTACACCACTGAAGAACATGACTGCCCCTCCCCAGAAACTGTTAACTGTTAACCCCTCCTCAAGAAGGGGTAGTCTGGCCTAAGAGACCAGGTACCAGGACTCCTGGGTCCCCTGGTTCTTTTGTCACCCGTAGAGCCCATTCCTCGCTCCCCCACCCCCAGATCACTTCTTAGGCTATAGAGAGGTGTAAAGGCAGAAAGCCTGGGGCATCCTGAAGCTGATCAGAGGCTGAGGAGATGATATTTGCTGTCCAGGAGAGAAAAAAAAAAGAATGCTCTTCTGTGTTGCACTGTTAATTTGAAGAGTTTAGCAAAGTATGTTGAGGAGAAAGTCTGTGTTTGTTAACACCAGCTGCTATGACAAGTAAACCCAAAATGTCTGGCTTTGGTGTATATGAGTGACAAAGCGACTTTTTTTTCTCTTGCAGTACTGGGGGTGAGCCCAGACCTCACAGCAAGCACCCAAGCCTTAGAAAGCAACTTCTTAGGTGTGGTTGGTTATGAATGGAACGAGGTGGGGTGGTGGGGCAGGGGCAGGTAGGGCTCTGATCATGGGGGGCACACCTTCCTCAGAACTAGAGCCTGGGGTTTAGTTCAGAGGGTAAGAGCACTTGCCACTTAAGCATGGGGGTCTGAGAGGGCCTGGGGCTGACAGCTTCTCTCTGGACTCCCCAGGATCCATGTGAAAAGCCGGCCATGGTCGTGCATGCCTGGAACCCCACTCTCAGGTGGCTGGCTCACTGACCCAAACTGGCAGCTCCGGGGTAGAGGAGAGATCCCATCTCAAGGAAGTACACTGAGGAGCTCTAGAGAAGGGTACCCAACATTCTCCTCTGCACATGTGCTACTGCACACACACACACACACACACACACACACACACGTATACATGCATCACACATAACACACTACACATCACACACCCCATCACACACACAAATGCAAAAAAAAAAAAACCCTGTGGCCAACCAGCAGATAGTGGAAAGGGAGAGTGGAGTGGGTGGGGCATATGAACTGGGTCAGGGTATAGTGAGTCCCATAGCTACTCTCATTGCATTGTCAAGAATTCGGTCACGTGATCCCATGTAGCCGTAAAGGTATCTGGGAATTGTAGTTTCTGGACAACAGCCATTTCCCAGCCTCTTATGGAAGCAGGAATATTTGCCCCACTTCCCAACTCCTAGGATCCCAGTCGCCCTCTTTCTCCCGGGGTTCCACATGCGCAGATGCAAGCAGCAGGGATTGTGGTATTCAAGAGGCCAAGTGGGGCCACACACACCTGGACCCCAGTGCTGAGAGGGACAGAGATGAGACGATCACGAGACTCCCCGCTCAGCCAGGTGACTGAAGAATGACAGCTTTGTTAATGAAACTCAGAGGAGAACTCCCAGCATTCCCCTGTGGCCTCCACACTTGTGACACCAAGCACAAACATTTGCGCACACACAAAATAAAATAAAAATATTTTAAAAAGTTCAACAACAACAACAAAAAATCATCAGGTGAGCACATACAGATTTTCTTGGTATTCGTCCCTAAACCACGCAGGGTGACAGTTCTTTGCATAGCATTTACACTGCCTCATGTATTGTATAGACAAAATTAAAGGTCTATAGGAGAAAAAAAAAGGTCTGCAGGAAGCCAGGCATGGTGGAACGGGCCTGAAATCCTGGCATTTGGGAAGCTGAGGCAGGTGGATTGTAAATTCAAGGCTGCTGAGCTACATAGTGAGATTACGTCTCAATGATCATGGTGGTGGTGGTGATAGGGGCTGGAGAGAGGGCCCCATGGGTAAGGCGCTTTTCCCACCAGGAAGAGGACCTGAGTTCAGATCCCAGACAGACTGAGTGGTGGTGCTGAGGATCAAACCCCAGGAACATGGCCTGCTAGGCAAGTGCTCCAGCGCCCAGCCGCTTGCTCAGCCTTCGTGTGTGCCTGTGGTCATGTGTGTGCGCACATGGGTCGTTGGTAGGAATATGACTTGGCACTCGTGGAGGTCAGTCCTGTCCTTCCCACCTCACTTTGAGACAGGGTGGTTCTCAGGATCTCACTCTGTGGTTCTTCTCTGTGCTCACCATGAACTTCCAGGAAATTCTCCTGCCTCGGCCTCCGTTGAGCCTTCAGTGAGCTGGGATGACTGAAGCCCAGCACAGTTGTCGGCTTCTTACACCAGGTCTGGGGATCAAATATGGCTTCTCAGGATTCAGTGATGAACAGAACACTTTATCCACTGAACCACCTCCCCAGCTTCTTGGCCCTCTTTTTATTTTCATTTTGAGACACGATCTCACAAAGTTGCCCTGGATAACCTTGAACTTTTGGTCAGTGAGCAATTTTGACCTGCTTCTGCCTTCCGAGTCACTGGGATGACAGGCCGACACCACCAGTCCTGGCCTGCTTTGAGCCAGGAAGCTTTGTGATCATTCTGAACCCCAGGGATATCTGCTTCTGGAATATTCTCTCCTACCCTGTGATCCATTCCTACTGACCAGAGGGAGGACTAAGGCTTCCCACAAAACATGTCCATGATGTATGGACTGAGGGAGAGTTTGGGCTCTGTGGGGAAGCTGATTCAGTGTGGTTCAGAAAAGAGGTTGTTGGAGGTCGATACGCCCTGGGTCCTGTGGGTCTGTGTGCTCGTTAGAGGCCTTGACTGACAGGCCGAGCCAGAGAGTTCGGGGACTATTTTGGCTAACATGAGCGAAAGTAGCCGCTGCACAGATCGCTTCTGGCCCAGCTGCGAACGGCTTTCTTCCCTTGTCATTCTGGATCCCGACATTGCTGATTCATCTGTCCAAGCTGGAAGGAGGGAGGAAGTCAAAATTGCTCATTGACCATTTTCTTTCTTTAGTGACTCAGCTGTGACTCACGTTTTAATTAATGGAGGGGGGACATAATGGGATCCTCAGACGTCGGTCCAATCATGCCTAACTCCAGGCTGGTGACAAGAACAAGGTCTGAGAAAAGTGGGTGCCCCGAATAAACTCTGCACTGTTCCCAAACCCTCCCGATCTGGTTCCCCTCTGGGACTCCTGGAACCCGGGCGAGCGGGTCCTAGCCCATCCGAGCCCTAAGCAGCGGCTCTGCATAGTTACTCTGAGGTCAGGATGAGAAATGGCCTGGAGCCCTCTTGGGGCAGCAGGAGGGTCATGGGAATGTGCTGTTGTTTCCTGAGCTGCTCCTTGGCTGCCGTCCCAGACACAAGCCTGGCCTTCTTCCCTCGGGGCCTGAAATTTGTCAGAGCCCTTTGCAGAGGCCCAGAAAAGTCTAAAGCGTTGCTCCATCTACCTCCTGGGCACTGAGGACGCATCAGGCTGGGGTGTGCTTGGACAATCTTGCGCCCCCAAACCATTTACAGTCATTCTCCATCCTTCCTGGGAGGAAACTGAGGCTTGGCACCTTGCCCAGTGGAGACAATCGGGAATTAGTTTGGCAGGATATAAACACGCCCCTTCCCTCCCCGGAGCTAGAGCCAGAGCTTGTGTCCAGCATACTTCTCGGCCTTTCTGTGGCTGGTGCTTTACCAACAGTTTCTTCCAGAGCCTTGCCGGGCACAGGACACTGTCTGAGGCACAGGGGAACGTAGCAGTGACCCACGGAGACAAATCTCTGGCCTCCTGAGCTGAGGTGCTGGTTCCACGAGTATTCATTACTGTATAAAAATAAGCTGCATTCCCCATTGAGCACATCAGATGTGCTTGCTGCTGTAACAAAGAATCCCCACCATAGAAAATGACTCAAACACAATAGGAGTTTAATGTTTGCACACATAAGGTCCAGAAGGGCCATTCGCTTTCTTCTATATTGACATGACTGTAGCTATTTGTAGGTCTAGTGTGATGATCCATTACTTGGACACAGCTTATAACCATCATGTCAGGATACTATTTCTTTGTATTGGGAAGTTTAGAATTCCTCTTTTCTGGTTCTTCATAAAATATATAATAGGGGTCTGGGGAGATGGCTCAGAGGATCAAAGCACTTTCTGCAAGGGCCTGAGGAGACCTGAGACCACCTGAGTTCAAGTCCCCATAACCCCCGCAAACAGATGACCATGGTCACGCACATCTGTAACCCAGTCCTGTGAGGAACAGAGACCGGAGAATCATTGAGGCTTGTGAAAAAATCTTCACATTCAGAGAGAGAGAGAGAGAGAGAGAGAGAGAGAGAGAGAGAGAGAGAGAGAGAGAGAGAGCTCATCTCAAGGAAATACATGGATGAGGGGTAGAGGGGGGACACCCACTCAATGTCCTCCTCTGGCCTCTGCGAGCACAGGCGTGCATATCTGCCCAAGCGAGTGCAAACTCCACACTTACATATCACACCACGTGTACTTCATATGCAGAAAGAAAATATGCAACAGGGGGTGGTGTAGCTCAGTGGGAGAGCATTCACTTACTACACACAAGGCCCTGGGTTTCACTTCTAAAGCTACAAAATAAATATATGGGGCTGGAGAAATGGCTCAGCGGTTAAGGCGCTTGCCTACAGAGCCTAACAACCCAAGTTTGATTCTCCAGTATCCACGTAAAGCCAGATGCACAAAGTAGCGCATGCATCTGGAGTTTGTTTACAGTGGCTGGAGGCCCTGGTGCGCCCTTTCTCTCTCTGTGTCTCTCCTCCTCTCCCCTCTCCTCAGTAGCAGCCCTCTAAGGAGGGTTTTTTTGTTTTTGTTTGTTTGTTTTGTTTTCCGAGGTAGGGTCTCACTCTAGCCCAGGCTGACCTGGAATTCACTATGTAGTCTCAGGCTGACCTCAAACTCACATCGATCCTCCTACCTCTGCCTCCCGAGTGCTGGGATTAAAGGCATGCGCCACCACGCCCAGCTAAGACAATGTTTTCCAATAGACTTAAGCATAGGCGTTGAGAGAAACAGAAACATACAACTCAGAAACTATAGATAGCTATGTATATGATTTGGGCGGCTTTTGAAGTTTCGTTCCTCAAAGGAGTTGAAAGATCAAGTGAAAATGCTTTAGTGTCTGATTTTTCTCTGGAAACTTTAGTGAGGCCGTAGCGTGGCTGGTGAGGAGCAGCGGCAGGATTGCAGTAGATGCAGTAAAAGCCCAGGTTGCAAAAGGCCCAGGAACCCCTGTTACTCACAGGTCACAGGGAGCCCAAGGCATGTGTTTGGCTGCAAACATCCTGTCTATGAGTCTTAGAAAAGTGCAGGTTGACTCATTTGTAAGATTAAACTCAAAGACCACATCCAGTTTGACCGTAAGCGTGGTTCATGGCTGCTTCACACTTCTATTTGAAGTGTCTGTCTTTTTTGATATTATTAACACTCTCTCTCTCTCTCTCTCTCTCTCTCTCTCTCTCTCTCTCTCTCTCTCGAGGTAGGGTCTTGTTGACTTGGAATTCACTCTGTAGTCTCAAGCTGGCCTCAAACTCACAGCGATCCTCCTACCTCTGTCTCCCGAGTGCTTCGATTGAAGGTGCTTGGCTAAGTCTCTTTTAAAAATAAAATAAAAATAAACAGGACTACTATCTCTGTGTAGACAACTTTCCCATTGATTTTTGTCAGTTGTGTGAATTCCATTTTATTTATTTATTCACACGTGTGTGGGGGGGCACACGAGGACCTCTTACCGCTGCAAATGGACCCCAGCCACAGACCCCAATGCCACTCTTTTGCATGGGCTTCCATGGGTGACTGGGGAATTGAACCTGGGCCTTACTCTCTTCCCAGCCCCTATTCTGCCTTGGGCTCATGTCACCTCCTTAGGATAGTTTCAAGAGACACCCTGCCTTAACTCCCCTCCACCCCCATCCCCTAACCCCCCTCCCGTCCCTGGAGTTCCTGCCCTCCGTGCAGCCTCGGAGTCGGTGCCCTTGAGGGGGGAGCTTGGGGCTCTCACCTGCTTCTGTGCGACCTTTCAGGACCTCCCCCCTTGCACCAGCCAGGGTCCCCCAGAAGAAAGGAGCTAACGCCCCTGCTCCGCGTGAACTGCTCTTTAGGAAAAGATTCACAACTCCTCCCTCGGCTTCTGTCTATTCCACCTGCTAGCCACACTTAACCAGGCTCCAAAGCAGAGAGTTCTGGGGGACAGTCCTTAAAAGAGCCAAATCTAACCAGGAATGGAGATGCAGTCCCGAAGCCTACTCTTAGCTATAGCCAACCAGGAGTCATAGCGGAGCATTCTGGGAGATGTAGTCCAGCTGCTTACTGTTCTCCAAACCCATCATCTGGAGCAGAGCATTCTGGGAGATGTAGTCCCAGCGCCTTAGTTTAGGCAAGCCCCAACCAAGAGATTAAAGAAAGCATTGTAAGGCATGTGGTCCACGTGGGTCCACCTCGTTGGACACAATGCTAGCTGAAGACTGGACATGAGGCATAACCCACCACACACCAGCCATGACGGGCTGCATGCCTCCTTCAGGGTCAACCTGCTCTATTATTCAGCCACAAGACACACCACATGCATCGGTCCATTTCCAGTGATATGACCTGTACTCTCTAAAGGAACAGACTCCTCAGCTCACAGTTTGGGAGGCTCAAGGACGGGACACTGGCATCAGCTGTGCTCTGGAAAGGTCCCAGACACGTCAGGTGGCATCATGGCAGTTGTACTGTAAGGGATGCACAGAGTCAAAGACGCCAGAGGCCCGGGGACGCGAGCCTTGCTCTTTTCTAACAACCCTCTGGTACAAATTAAGGAAGGCTCCAGGAGAACTCCATTAACCCCTCGCCAGGCCAGCAGCCTACAGGTCCCGTTGCCTCTCCCCATTGCTACTTCGAAAGCTGGTTCCGAACACACGCGCCTTTGGGGGACAAGGCGCACACATAGCTTGCATGGCATATGGGCACAAGGCTTTGTCAGGAATTTGTTGCCACCGAGGGAGATGGACAAAAAGCCAAAATGATGCAGGAGAGGCAGTAAGCAGAGTAGCATCCCTTTCTCGTGGGAATTCCTGCAGCTTTTTTCATCTCAGCTGAGACCTTCTTGAATTCACCCCTTTATTTGCAAGCAGAGAGAGATGAGACAGAGAGAGGGAGGGAGGGAGAGAAGGAGAGAGAGAGAGAGAGAGAGAGAGAGGGAGAGAGAGAGAGAGAGAGAGAGAGAGAGAGAGAGAGAGAAAGCCCCCAGCTGCTGCAAATGAACTCCAGATGTGTGTGCCTTTGTGCATCTGGCTTTATGTGGATACAGGGGAATCAAACCCAGGTCGTTAGGCTGAGTCATCTCTCCAGCCCTAAATTGATTTTTTTTAAAATTTCATGTCAGAGTACAACTTCCATATATGGAAGAGCACCTTAGAGTTGCAACTCAAGTAATTTGCAAAACCTAAACATATTGATGTGGTCTCACTTTAGCCAAGAACAGAACACCTTCAGCTTCCAGAACTCTCCTTCACCCCAGCACCATTTTGATCACCGGTAATACCATCCGGATATCCAGGGGTTTGCTTGGTTTTTGAACTTGGAGCACATGGAGTCTGGAAACTTCTTTCCAGAGAACCTTGTTGTCACCATAGCAACAAGTCATCTGTTCTCGTTGCTGTGGGTACCAGACCTCTTGCTCATCCATTGCATCAGCTGTGGACATGGGGGACTTTCCCCAGCTTGGGGTTGTCTTTGGATCACCCCTTCTGGCATTTCTCTGGGAGATACTCCTGTGGGTCAGAGGGAGGAAGGCATTCACAGAAACTGCTATATAATTCCCCCTAGCACTTGGACCAGGTCATACTTCCGGTTGGCTTTTGTTTGGGAAGGTTTTGTTCAGTTGTTTTTTGTTGTTGTTGTTGTTGTTGGTGGTGGTGGTGGTGGTGGGTTTTTTTTTTCTTTTGGAGACAGGGTCTCACAGAGCCCAGGCTGGTGCCCAGGTTGCTGCATAGCCAAGGTTTATCATGAACTCCTAATCCTCCTGCCTCAGCCTCCCAAGTGCCAGCCAAGTTCTGGGGTGACATGTGTGTACCACCACACCCAGCTGTGTTCAATTTGATTGTTTTTATGATGCTAGGAATCAGCCCATTGTGCTGAGCCACGACCCTGACCCCTGCTACTTGTCTTTCCTTTTCCTTGTTAGTTTGGTGTGTGTGCTGAGGTTCGCATACGCCACAGAATGATTGTGAAGGTCAGAGGACAGCTTCTGGGTGTCGACCGTACTCTCTACCTCCTTGAAGACAAGATTTCATTTTGTTCATGACTGTTCTTTTTTGCCAAGCTGTGTGCACCCCTCTAGCTTCCAGCAGGTTCTCCTATCTATACTTTCCTTTGGGGCCATACGTGTGGCTTCAGGCTTCCAAGTGGGTGCTGGGATTTGAGCCCAGGTCTCGTGCTTGCTTGCCATCTCCTGGCCCCTCTTTCTCTGGAGTCAGAGCCTCCCTATGTAGCCCAGGCTAACTCCTAATCCTCCTTCCTAGACCTCCCAAATGCTGGGGTACAGGTGTGTGGCACCATGCCTGGCCAAGGGGGGTTTCTCAAGGAGGCACAGCGTTTACGTAGACTTAGGAGATCTGTGTGTGAGTTGGCCCCATGTGTGTGCCTGGTAATGAGAGAGGAGTGCGGCATTGCAAGGACCCTTGGATTCTTGGTGTCTGGGAGTCTGTCGCAAATGTGGCTGTCTCTTTCTCTTTCTTTTTCCTTTCTTTGGGGGAGGGGGTTAGAGATGGGGTCTCACTCTGAGCAGCTCAGGCTGTCTTTGATCACATGGGCCTCATGTCTCAGCATCCCTAGGACCACCTCACCCAACAGTCCATTTTATCAAATTTTGATGCTGTGATCTCTGGCACTGGGCTCTGTCCTCTATCTGGAGGACACCCAGCCCCTGCTGAGGTCCCCTCCCTGGTCACACTCATGTGACCCTCTGACACCACTCCCCTCACAAGGTCTCGTGTTACTTCACTGTATAACCAAGAATGACCCGAAACTTCTAGCCCTCCATCTCCTCAGTGCTGGGACCAAAGGTCTAGTGTCTGGAATCGAACCCAGAGCTCTGTGCATGCTAGGCAGGCGCTCTACCAACTGAGCTACCTCCCTGCCTGTCACTCTGGTCTTTTCTAGACTCTTTTCCCTGGCCTCCTTTGGGGTCTTTGCCTCTTGGTTCCTGGTCCTTCTGGAGAAGACCACACTGTGAAAGGGCTTGAGGAAGCACCCCACATAGAAATGTGTCCTTTGGTGGATCAAATAAAAGGGAGAGGAGTGCTCCCTGCACTGGCGGGAGGAGGGCAGTGAGGAATGGGTCAGTTTCCTTTCAGGAGGGACATGGGTTCTCCATGAAGAACTCTGAGCCCCTGTCCTGTGGTGGCTCGTGCCTGTCATCTCACTATCCAAAGGGCACAAACTACTTTCTGGACGCGCTCAGGGTGTTTCTCCTCCCCATCTCATTTGGGTGACAGGGTTTCTTGCAGGAATTCTCCCATTGCCTAGGCGCTTTGGGGTGACTGCATCATCTGAGTCCTACCTCTGAGTCCTGCTTTATGTGCGCACCTGAGTCAGCAGGCTCGCAAGCAAGCACCCTCAGCGGCCGTCTCTCCAGCCCCAGTCCGTAAGCTTGAAGCTGGAGACAGCAGCGCAGTGGTCAGGTGCTTCGCTGGCAGGTGTGGACATGAGGCTCCGCCCTCCCCCCTGCAAAAGGCAAAGAGGCTGCAGAGATGCCTCAGCAACCAGAGCCTGCATCCCCAGCCCTGGCAGGGAACAGAGGCCTGAGGATGTCAGAACCAGTGGGAGGGGGGGAAGGCAAGCTTTGGAATCAGAAAGAGACTCTGGCTCAAACAAGACCAACAGAGGGTGGTGGCCCACACATTTAATCCCAGCACTCAGGAGGCAGGGGTAGGAGGATCACTGTGAGTTCCAGGCCAGCCTGGGACTACAGTGAGTTCCAGGTCATCTTGGGCAAGAGCCAGACCCTGCCTTGGGGAGGGGGAAGGACCACCATCCTCCAACTGCTCTGGTCACCATAGGTGAACATACCTTGTAAGGTGACAATCCCTTAATTATACAACAACTCCCACGCTAAGGACAAGAAAAATGCTTGCATGTGTCAGGTACAAGTGCAGTTTATATTGATATTTTTTTAACGCACTTCTGCTGGACTCCACGGATGCAGAGCTCACGGGTACATAGGGCCAGGTGTACTTGTGCAGTTAAGGTCCATACCTCAGTGATGTCCTCAGCTCCAGGATGTTCCCGTGGCTCCTCTGCAGGGCAAGCCGGAGTGACAGACACAGGCAGACGCCTAGGCCAGGGGACAGTCCTAAGCTGTCCATCCAGCCTCATCGAGATGGCAGGTTATGGCATCTAACTCCATCCCACTTTGGTCACTTAGATACATGCAGTTACAATTCAAGAGACAGCTTAGCAAGGACACTCCAGTGAGGCCATACTAACTCCATTGGTTGACTTGTACAAGAGGAGCATGAAGAGATAGGAAGGGCTGAGGTGGGGTCTGATAATAGAGCCCCTCCTAGGATCCCCAGGGAGGGGCTGGGGGCGTGGCTCAGCTACTAGCTTGTTCAAGGTTCTGGCTTCACCCCTAGTACTGCAATTATAATATTGGTGAGGAACCGAAGAATGCCCTGTGTGCAGCCCAGAGGAAGCTGTCCTGTGGGCTGATGAGTGGGATTAGCCCAGTTCTGCTTGTGAGGGTTTAGAAAAGGGTTTCAGAAACAGTTTTCCCACGAGAGGATACAGGCAGGTGTCTTAGTCCATCTGTTGCAATTACCGTCATGTTGCTGGGACAGACACCCGACCAGGAACCACTTATTTTGGCTTACAGACTTAAGGGAAGCTTTATGATGGCAGAGGAAAGATGATTGAGCAGACACTCGGTCCCTCCACCCCTCCTTTTATAAAGAGCTTGTTATGAAGGTCTGGGTGGCCTGGCGTCCTCCCACTGCAGGGGTGATCAGAGTCCAGCCAGAATGTCCAGGGACACGTTCTCCATGCATCCCAGCAGGTGGTGACTTGAAGGTTTATACAGATCCAACGCAGGAATGGCAGGGGGTAGGGGGCGACCACAGACCCATTAACTCTGTGGCTCCTTTGTCCCACCCTCTCAGCTGACAACCTCACTCCTCACTCCCAGGACGAGTGCATAGGAGTTGTCCCTCTGCAAATAGTGGTTGACATCCTGACTTCCAACCAGAGAGAAGTCAGCAGAGTAGAGGCAGGAGTGTGGCTGAAGTTGCCTCGTTGGAGCATGAGTGGGTGGCGGTGGTGGCGCTGAGCAGGGGGGACACAGGAGAGGACAGAGCTCATCGCCTCAACATCCAGGACTCCATGCTAGCTGCATGCTAACTGTGTGCTGTAGTCCTTCTGGGTCTCAGGTTCCCTAGCATTGAATGCTAGAATCCATCACAGAGACCCTGTAGACAGTGCTGAGGGGAGCCCAGCGTGCCAAGTACTGTCCATGAGGGCACCCCTGCCATTGTGGTGGTGTGTGCATCTGTACTCCCAGTGCCCAGGAAGCAGACCCTGGCAGATGGGCCCTCTGTTTAGCCCACTTGGCAAGAGTGGTGGTTTCAATGAAATGTCCCCTATGGGCTCGTGTGTTTTGGATACTTGGTTCCCACTTGGTGGCAATTTGGGAAGCTTGTAGAACCCTTGGGAAATGGAGCCTTGCTGGAGGAGGGGTGTCACTGGGGGCGGGCTTTGGGGCGAGATAGCCCAGCTCGATTATTGCTTTCCCGCAGCTGTGGAGATGAGATTCCTGGCTAGCTCACTCTTGCTGTTTCCTCCAGGCTGATGTGACAAGATGTGACACCCTGCTGCCTGTTCTCGCCGCAATGAACCTTGCTCTTGAATCTGTAAACCAAAATGAACCCTTTCCTTCCCTAAGCCACTCTTGGTCATGTGCTTGTCCCAGCAGCAAGAAACTCTTACCGCAAGTTCTGGGTCCTTCCTGGAAAGGAGGTGGGCAGCAGCTGAGAGGAATGACCCCCGAGGTTGTCCTCTGGTTTATACATACACTTCTACCGGCCACACAGATGGACTTTTCCTCATGCCTGGGCCCCTGCAGGAACAGCCTGTCCCCTGGATCTTTCTGAGGCAAAGGAAGCTTGTGTCTGTGCTGCTGCATGGGACTATGGGGCACCTGCTATGCAGCTGCTAGAACTGAAATTTAAAAAGTGTTTTATTTATTTATTTGCAAGGCGAGAGAGAGAGAGAGAGAGAGAGAGAGAGAGAGAGAGAGAGAGAGAGAGAATGGGCATGCCAGGGCCTCCAGCCATTGCAAACAAACTCGAGGTGCACATACCACTTTGTGCATCTGGCTGTACGTGGGTACTGGGGAATTGAACCCGGGTGCTTAGGCATTGCAGGTAGCGCCTTAACTGCTGAGCCATCCCCTCAGCCCTGAATTTTTCATTTCATTAAAGTTAAATTAAGCCAGGCATGGTGGCACATACCTTTAATCTCAGCTCTTGGAAGGTAGGAGGATCGCTGTGACTTCGAGGCCACCCTGAGACTACTTAGTGGATTCCAGGTCAGCCTGGGCTAGAGCGAGACCCTACCTCAAAAAAATTAATTTAGACACACATATTAAATTGGGTGGAATACTCATAATCCTGCATAAACCTGCATGAACCATGCAGACACGAAGGCAGGGGGATTGATAGTTTGAGGCCAGCCTAGGCAACACGGTGAGACCCTGTCTCAAAAAACACATCAATGAGGGCCACCAGGCTTTACAAGCAAGTTCCTTTAACCCCTGAGCCCCTTTCCCTGTTTTTCATGAGCCTCCACCCTGTATTTGTTCTTTTTGGGGGGAGGGGACTCAGATACGGTGATCCTCAGCCTCCCAAATGCTGTGATTATAGGCATGCACCCACACACTCAGTATACTATCTTTTATAATACTGTCCTTCCCACTCTCCTATCTGGTCAGCCGGTACCCTCGCCCTTCCTTACTTGTCCACCCGCCAAGTATTTACTACGTACATGACAGGCCTTAAAAAGTGCTGTAGGTACTTCCTAAATAAATAAATAAATAAATAAATAAATAAAGTGGTCCCTATGTTCATGGAACTGATGAAGGTGTGACCAAGCAATACAGCGTTGTGAACAGTCATTCCAGAGTGAGGGACCAACGGGGCCCAGAACTGCTCTCTGGGAAGAAAGAATGAGGTGGTGGTGGGGGGACACAGGTACACATGTAATAGAGGTGAGCACGTGGAGGCCAGCGGTTGATGTTGGCTCTCTTACTGTCTTTCTCCCTTTTATTTGAGACAAGGTCTCTCACTGAACCGAAGCTTGCTGATTCAGCTAGACAGCAAGTTCCTCCTGTGTCCACCTCCACAGATCTGGCGGATTGCAGGTGCACACTACCATGCCTGGCTTTTGTATGAATACTGGGGATCTGAACTCAGGTCCTCAGGCTTGCACGGCAAGCACTTTACCCACCGAGCCATCTCCCCAGCTGCACAGAATGAGTTTTGACCTGAAGAGCAACTGTGGAGAGAGAGGGTGCGGTGAGGACCAGCCCCGGGTGAGGACAGAAGAAAGCTGGATTTGGTGGGGCAGAGAGTTTAGCAAGCGTCAAATCATGCAAGCTCTTGGGGGCCATGGGAAAGCTTGGGTTTTATTCTGAGCCTGATGGAAGCTACTGGAAAGATTTAACTAGGGCATATCCAACTCAACATGCTGACCAAACCTCCTTCTCCTTCCAGCTTCTCATCTCTGCCAAAATCCCAGAGTTACCCTTAACCCCTCCCACCCAACATTGACCCCTCGCATTGGAAGCTGGGGACACTATGGCTCCCTTCCTCATCCAATGCAGTGTGACAGACCTGGGATTCTCAGTGCCTCTGATCCTGAGTTCGAGTGTGTGTGGCTGACCTTTCTGTGTTAACTTCTGTGAGCTTTAGTTTCCGCTCTGGAAAATGGGACTTGAGCTCCTGGAGGCCAGGCTCGGAGGACGCCCGCCTTACGCCCAGGCAGGCTCCCCGGAGCGCAGTCGCTAATGACAGCTATATATAACCTGGGCCTCCTTTGTGCTCTCGGCCTGTGTCCTAGATCCAGCCCTCCCTACGCTCCCGCAGCTCCTGCCTGGCTTCTGCTTCGTCACCACCAATCTGTCCTGTCAACTGTCAGACTTGTCTTCCTGACACCAACCCGAATCACATGTACCACAACCTTCCATCACTCCGCTGCCCACAGAGGAGAGATGTCCCCACAGCCCTGGGTCACAGCTTCCACCTGGACCCATCCCCCTCTTCCTACCCATCCTTCCTGGGTGTGGACGGGGCCCAGGGCCGAGGTTAGATGGACAGAAGACAGCGTGTCTATGATTTCGAGGTCTGGGCAGGTGAAGGCAGAGGTCCACACCCTGGGCAGACATGAGCACAGGGCCAAGCCTGCGTGGGTTTCTCACCATCTCCTAAACCAGCAGCACCACTGAATCCTCCCTCCCTTCCTCCTCCTCCTCCTCCTACTCCCTGCCACCTCCATCTTGAATCTGTGTGGTCTCCTTAAGGCAGTTTTTTAGTTTGTTTTGTTTTGAAGCAGGGTCTCACTCTAGCACAGGTGGACCTGGAACTCGTTCGATAGCCCAGGCTGGCCTCGAACTCACAATGATCCATCTATCTCGGCCTCTTAGATGCTGGGATTAAAGGCGTGAGCCACCACGCCTGGCCCAAGTTCCCATTACATCCAGCTCATCTTGCTCGCCAGTGTCCCAGGCTTGCCCCACACAGGGACTGTGTGTGTATTTGGTTTTAATTTGATTTTATTTGTGACCATTTCATACATGTATATATTGTAGTTTAATCCTACTTTCCTGTGTGTGTAAGAGAGAGAAAGAGGGACCCACTGAGTTAAATTAGGGTTGCTTCCGTGAGCATGGGTGGAGGCTTATTTATTGGGGTGCTGGAAACTTCCCCAAGGTTGTACCCCCACAACCACTAACTGCTAGTGGCTAGCTGGGAGGAGCTTCATGAGTCCCTCCTCTGTCCACAGCAGAATGTGGACAGGTGGAGGAAGCTGAGTTCATGAGTTCACGGCCGTGTTGCATCCAGAGGCCAGTGCTCCCCAGCACTCCTCCCCACCCTCCTGCTCTTACAGTCTTTCCTCCCTTCTCCGACAGTGATCCCTGAGCCTTGGATGGGGTGATGTCGAGGTCCCATTTAGGGCTGAGCACACAGAAGTCCCCTGCTCTCAGCACCTCTCCAGCAGTGTGTCTCTGTATTAGCCTCGGCCTGCTGCAAAAAGAGACTTCTGAGGGCAGCATCAATCTGGAGCTATAAAGATTCATGTGACAGTGTCTGTTGTTTCATTAATATTTTTATCTACTTATTTGAGAGAGAGAGAGAGAGAGAGAGAGAGAGAGGGAGAGAGAGAATGGGCTGGCCAGGGCCTCCCGCCACTGCAAAGGAACTCCAGATGCAAGTGCTACTTTGTGCATCTGGATTTATGTGGATCTTGGGAATTGAACCCGGGTCATCAGGCTTTGCAGGCAAGTGCCTTGAACCACTGAGGCATCTCCCCAGCCCAGTTATTTGGTTTTGATACGAGGTCTTTCCATATAACCCACGCTGGCCTTGAACTCCTTTTGCGTCATGAAAGAACCGTGATGACTTGGAGGTGTCTGGTCCAGAGCGGACAGGAGGGAGATTGGAAGCAGACGAGGGAGTGCTGAGGAGAGAGCACTTGTGGAGCACGAGGAAGACTGGCTGTTACTCCCAGTATGGTGGGAGCCATGGAGGATTCCGAGCCGAGGAGGGGCATGCTCCATACTGGCTTACAAGACGTTTCAGCTGGTGGAGTGGCTCGTGCTAGTGTCCCCGTGCTCAGGACGAGTATCTAACAGCCAGCCTGGGCTACAAAAAGGCAAGATTCGGAGGTGGAGCTCAATGCTTAAAAAACCAGTGCTTGCCTAGAATGTATGAGGCCCTGGTTTCCATCCCCATGAAATTCAGATGAATTTCATATTCATAATTCATATGAAATATGATTTGAGAACTGGAGGTGTAGCTCCAGGCACAATGTTTGCAGTCAGGTATGTCGGCAGGAGGATCACCATGAGTAGAAGGGCCAGCCTGGGCTATAAAAATACTCTGTCTCAGAAAAACAAAAACAAGAGGTAGAGTGTTTGTTTGCCCGTCTTCTGCAGTGCGCTGGGTTTTATCCCCAACACCATAATGGTCATAATAATACTATTTAACACAGTAGGGCCTCCATATCCACGGCTTCTGAATCCAAGGATTCAACAAGGAAAGACTGACAATATTCAGGAAAAACACTGTCTCCTGTCTGAAACTAACAGGCTGGTTTGTCCTTGTGATTTTCCTGTCGTGACACAAACAGCAGCTCTGTTCACAGCGTGAGCACTGCAGGAGGTCTGCTCGGTCACCTGCTCAGAAATGACAGAGCCCACAGGAGGCTGAGGGCAGGTCTGCACAAATGCTGGGCATTCCATAGACGAGTGTGTCTGTGATCTCCTCCCTGGGGATCCTAGGAGGGGCTCTTCCGCTGAGCCACACCCCCAGCCCCTAACTGGGGATCCTAGGTGGGGCTCTACCGTGAGCCATGCCCCCAGCCCCTCATTGGTGTAGTCTAGGCAGGGGCTTGTGTCCCAGGATCTCAATAGCTCTGGGGTGCTGTTTATTTCATATTAATGTTGTCCATTGAATAAACAAAAACTTGACTAATGTATATGGCTGTGGTCAACACCATGGGCAAGTTTCTGTCTTGAATCAAGAATCTTGAATCAAGAAAGAGAGGCACAGGGGTAATGGTGACTGTCAGGTAGAGCTTGAGAAAGCCAAGGGAATATTACAAAGTTGATGAGAAGCAGTGGTGGTAAACCCAGAACTCCGTGTGTGTGTGTGTGTGTGTGTGTGTGTGTGTGTGTGTGTGTGTGTGTGTGTGTAAAAGCTGGGCATAGTGGCTCGTGCTTGTAATCCTATAGGCTTCAGAGGCTAAAGATTGCTGTGAGAACAGCCTGAGCTACACAGTGAGTTTCCAGAGAGCCTGGACCACAGTGTCAGACCCTGTCTCAAAACAAAACCAAAAAATACGGCTATATGTCTATACACATCACAGATGCGGAAAGCAGGCTAGGGGTAAGGAGGAAGGTACTGATGTCACTGGCTGTCATGACTCCCCTCCCTGCTTCCTTCACTGTCTGAATCCTGTCATGCCCAGGCTTCTCCTAGATTTTGCTAAGCACTTCTGGCCCAGGTTCTGTGGCCACCAGTCTCTGCTTGAAATATTTTTCTCCCACTGATCACATTCCTCATGTGAAAGACCTCAGTTTGAGGTGGGGCCTCGGGGCCCCAAACCAGTTAAGGTGCCCTGCCACGCGTGCATCCCTCAGGGTTGCCCTCATCACAGCTCTCGCCGAGAACGCCTTCCACATAAGACAGACTCGCTCATTGCAAGCGTTTTGTTTTGTTATTAAACGGTTTTCACCGCATCTGCTCCTTTCTGCCTGGCTCGTAAACCGCTCCAAGATGTGCGCCTGGAGAGGGTGGGAAAACAGGTCAGGCCAACCTAATAGACTGCACCATGTCTTAGTCTAGGGTGACCCAGAACAGACCCCCCAAAACCAGGCTTTAGGCACAAGATGTTCATTTTGGAAGTGATTCCAGGAAGTGATAGGGGAGAAGGGAGAGGAGGCAGGAAGGGTGAGTCATTGAGCAAGTTGTGTCCTGTGGACACCTGGGAACTCGTGTTTCAAGGCAGGTTGGCAGGGAGAAAGCTGGGTACTGGTGCGCTTGCTGTATGAAATTTTGAGTTGCCGGGTGCTCCCTCTGCTGGTCAGCTTTCTGTCACTATGACAAAACACCTAGAATTTAAAAAAAAAAAAAAAGAATACCTTATAAAAAAGGAGGAAAGGTTTCTTTTGATTCATGGTCTCGGTTCAGCCCATGGTCACCTGGCCCCATGCTTTGGGCCAGTGGAGAGGTAGAATATTACTGTGGGGGAGACATAGTGGAGCGTAGCTGCTGGCAGCAGAGAGACAGGAAGGTGGGATCACATGGGTCTGGGCTGTGTGTGTGTGTTGGCACACGTGTGTGCACACACATGAATGCGTGTGTATGTGGAGCCCAGAGCGTGATGCCAGGCATCTTCCTGGCTCTCTCTCTGCCTCACTTACTGAGAGTCTCTCGCTTGGACCCAGAGCTGGTGTAGCTAGCAGGATTGCCCTGGGGGTCCCATCTCCCCATCCCCAGGGCTGGGATTGCAGAATGCTGGATTCCTGTGGCTGCTGGAGACCCAAATTCTCACGCTTCTGCTGCAAGTGCTTTGCTGGACGAACCAGCCCAGAGCTTTTCCTGTCGTTGGTTTTTAATATTCTATTTTATTTATTTATTCATTTGAGAGATAGAAAGAAGCAGATAGAGAAAGAAAGAATGGGTGTGCCAGGGCCTCTCTAGACACTGTAAACAAATTCCAGATGCATGCACCACCTGGTGCATCTGGCTTTATGTGGGTACTGGGGAATCAAACCAGGGTCCTTAAGTTTTGCAGGCAAACTCCTTAAGTGCTGAGTCATCTCTCCAGCTCTCCTGTTGTTTTTAGGGTCTGGCTATTGTCAAGGCTAACCTTGAGCTCCCAGCCCTCTCCCTCAGCCTCCTGTCAGGATTACAGGTGTGTGCCACCATGTCTACCCTGGGATGTCTTTTAATACTGAAGCACTTTCTTACTGGATGATAAAGAGCCCCAAACTCCAGAGGGTCTGAAATTTCTCCTGAACCATCTGCCAGAGCCCTGAGTCTCCCACAATTCACTCTACTCATGAGCTGTGAAATACACTGGATGTCACTCACCCTTGTGACAGGAGGACATCTTCATTCCTCTCCCTGCAACGTTTATGGAGCCTCAACCACCTTATTTCGCGTTTTTATCAGTCACTTTTTTCAGGTATGGTGGCACGCACCTGTAATCCTGACTCTCAGAGGCTGAGGCAGGAGGATGAGGGTCAGGCTACATAGTGAGACTTTGTCTCAAGAAGGAAGAAAGAGAGGGAGGGAGAGAGGGAGGAAGGAAGGAAGGCAAGTTGGGCACGTTTGCTCACACCTATAATCCCAGCACCAAGCAGGCTGAAGTAGGAGGATTGGTGAGTTCTGGGTTCAAGGCCAGCCTGGGCAACAAAGTGAGGTCCAAGTCAGCCTGGACTAGAGCAAGACCCTGCCTCGAAAGGAAAGAAAAGAAGCAGGGGGCTGTGGAGACGCTGCAGTGGAGAAGAGCTCCCTCTCTCTCTGCTTATGCAAGGGATCTGAATTCTATCCCCAACAGCTATGGGAGAGGCTGGGTGTGGTTCTGCACACCTCTACCTCCAGCTCTGAGTGGGCCAGAGCTTTCCTGCTCCACCATTCTAACTGAAAAATGGTGAGGACTCATGAAAGACTGTCTCTGAGAAGTAAGATAGACGAGAGAGAGAGGAGGACACCCTTTATCCTTCTCTGGTCTCCATATGCACGCATGTCCATGCGCGCACACACACGCCAGAAGAAAAGGAGAGGAAGGGAGGAAGGAAGGCAGGTGGAAGGGCTGAGGAGATAGCTCAGCAGTTAATAGCACTTCCTGTTTGAGCATGAGGATCTCTTGGCCAGAGACCACCAAGCTGAACTCCCCAAAACCTATGTAAAAAGCTGGACCCAGTCTGTGGGGTGGGGGCAGAGTTGGACAGCGGCTCCCCATTGAGGGAGAGAGTCCTGTGTCAAGGAAGGACACACATTGATGAGCAATGAGAGAGGACCCCTGGCGCTCTCTCAGCGTGCATGGGGTGTACACACACACACACACACACACACACACACACACACACACACAGAAGGAAGAGAAAATGTGGATAAAGCACCTTTTATTCCACAAAGCAGGAGGCTTTGATGTCAGGACACCCAGCAGGATCCTTGGGGAACCCAAGGCACCTCATCGATGCGCCCACCCACCCCAATGGCACCTTCTAGTTCCCACTCTCGCTCTTCGCTTGCAGCATCCTGGCCACAGTGGGGACCGAGTTCGACCTGCGGACCCTGAGGGCGGTTCGAGTACTTCGGCCCCTCAAGCTGGTGTCTGGAATCCCAAGTGCGTGAGTTTCCCCCCCTGCTGGGGGCTCTGCTGGGCAGGGGGCAGGGGTCCCCAGAACCAGGTTGCTAGTGTAGGTGAGCCCTGAAAACAGGGCAGGAGCCTCGCCCATTGGCTGAGCACCTGCTGCATACTAGGTGCTGTGCTCACTCACCGCCCTCAGCACCCACAACCTGAGGTCCCCACTTTATAGAGGAGGAAAGTGGGGCTCAGAGTAGCTGGGAAGCTGGAGCAGGGTTATGTGAACCAGAGGGATTAGGAAGTGGGGCTCTGAGCCGGGGTGGTGATACTGGTGATGGTAGCTGATGTCATTTGGTGAGTGCCTGCTACGTCTGGGCCTCCTAAGTTCTCATTCTCCAATGACACACGTACCCGCCTCATGCCAGCTCAGGATGCAGTCACCCAAGCACAAGAAGGTCACCTCTGTCCCATAGCCTTACTGGGCAATAATGTACAAAGTACTTATTCTGTCGCGGGCAACAGTCTATGCCACACACTTCACATTCACAACCATCTAATAAGTTAGGTTCTGTTATTATCGCTATTTTAAAGGTTCCTGGCTTTGTTCTTCAGGTCATTCCCACCCAGATTTCTTGGGTCGGGCTGAGGGTGGAGACTTGCTTCTTGGGTTTCAGCCCCAATACCATAAGAAAAATTTAAAATAAACGAAAATAATAAAGGTTTCTCTGATGACCACCAGCATGTTCTTTTTATGGGAAGAATCCCGACCCCGGTGTTTGGAATCCCTCCAGGTAGCATCATGTCATGAACTAATTCAAACAAGAGACCCTGCTGGGTAGGGGAGCAGGCACTCTGGCTGGGGTTAGCTTTGTTTTGGTCATGAAATACCCCAGATAAGCAGCTGACAGAAGAAGGGAGGGGTGTTTGCGTTCAGTTTTGGAAGCTGAAGTCCATGCTACTTGGCCCCATTGCTTTTGGGTCTATGACCAAAACACCTCATCATGGTGGGAGTGTGTGACCAAGCAAGACAGCAGGACACACCCCCCAGCAATCTAACTTTCTCTCACTAGGCTCCACCTCTTAAAGGCTCCACTACCTCCCAATCACACCACAGACTGGTGACAGAGCCTTTGAAGACCATAGCAGCCAGGCATGGGCTCTCGTCTAACCCTGTGGGGAAGGGGGTTATTAGTCAGCCTTTCCTTGTTTTTTGCTTGTTTGTTTTCCCTGAAGCAGGGTCTCACTGTAGCCCAGGTGACCCTCCTACCTAGAAGGAAAGGAGTGTGTCATCACACCTGTCCACTAGCTTCCTGTCTCTTTATCAGAATGCCCATGCCAACCAGCTTACAAGGAGAAGAGGATTTTCTGTGGCTCACCTTCCTTGTGAGCAAGGGGAGGAAGGGAGGGAGGAAGCATCCCATAATCCCCTTCTAAACCACGCCCCTCAAAACCTAAGGGTTTCCATGAGGCTCCGCCCCTTAAAGGTTCCACCACCTTCCATCAGCACCACCCTGTGGATTAAGCCTGTGAGGATATTCTAGCTTCCAGACCCTCACCCAGGTTCTTTTGATGTTCCTATTAACAGATGGAGGAGCTGAGGCAGCCTGGCTTGTCCAAAGTCGTGTCGCTAATAAGTAGACAACTTGCTTGCGTTCCCTAGAAGCCATGTCTTCGGGGGGTGTCCAGATGAGCACCCAGAGACCCTGGGCTGAACAAGGAAACTGTCTTGTGCAGAGCTTGGGGGCAGCACCAATAGCATCCTCCAATGTGAGGCTGGCCTTGGGGACCTCTCTGGTCATTTCTTGGGGACTAGGAGCAGAGAGGCAGTCATTATGCCAGGTGTACCAAGGACAGTTCTGCAAAGATCCCAGCTGACACCCGCTGTAGCTGGAGGGCATGTACTCAGCAGGTCCCTTGGCCCAACGGCAGCACCCGCTGCCTTAGCCACTCCACACCCTGGCTCATCAGCGTCCTCACATCGTAGCAAAGCCCCTGAGCCATCGTGACATGTGTTCCCATTGACTGTGGTCCAGAAGTCGTCCAAATCCCCAGCACATGCAGGGCTCAGGCAGGATGAGCGAAAGTTGGAAAACAGCCTGTCCCACATAGGAAGACCCAGCAAAGCCCAGGTCTATCTTAGGAACGTTAAATTGACCATAAGCCTTCCTAAGGCAGTCAGCCCTCTGTCTCCAGAGATCCTACAGATTCAACATCTGCACATTGAGCATGTTCACAGATAAACAGCTGCACCCGTATGTACTGAGTAGATCTGAGCTTTTTCTTCTCATTCCCTAAATACAGTATAGCATTCATTTGCATGTTATTTACATTGTATTAGGTGTTAGAAGTTATCTAGAGAGTATTTAAATCAAATGGAAGGATAGGCACAGGTTCTTTGCAAATTGCACCTCATCCTATATAAAGGACTTGGGTGTCTACAGACTTCGTGATGGAGGGGAGGGCTCCTGGACTAATCCCTCGTGGATAGCAGAGTGGTTACAGTCATAGAATTTGACCTGCTTCAGAGAGAGGGAAGGAAGAAAAAGGAAAAGAAAGGAAAGTATAAGGGCTACATATAGCCTAATGGGAGGCAATTAAGAAAGGACATTTACATTTGGCCTGAAAGATTCAAGGAAACAGCACCCCTTCCTGGGAGGAATATGCCCCACATCCCCAAAAGACAGCTCAAAACCAAGTTGCAGGCCCAGAGACTCATCAGATGAGATGACATAGGCAAATACCTTTTGAAAACATTAACACCTGAAGGATAAGGACCAGCCTAGGAGTTCGTCACTGTGGTCTTTTGCTGGCCCCACCCCAGCTGGGCTCCCTGAAATGTCTCAGCCATCTTTCTGTGTCTCCCCTGGGCTCACAGCCATCTTTCTGTCTCCCCTAGGTTTACAAGTCGTCCTGAAGTCAATCATGAAGGCGATGATCCCCCTGCTGCAGATCGGCCTCCTCCTGTTTTTCGCAATCCTTATTTTTGCAATCATAGGGTTAGAATTTTATATGGGAAAATTTCATACAACCTGCTTTGAAGAGGGGACAGGTAGGTCCAAGCAGCATGCTGTGAGTTTTGTCTGTTTCTTCTTGTCGCTCCTGGAGAAGCTAGGGCTGGGGGTTGCTTCTGAGCATTGCCTAAACACCCCCAGTAACACAGAGCAAATGGCTGGCAGGGACATTGCCCTTAATCCCTTGATTGTTGCTGGAGTTCCAAGTCGGGGTCCCCCAGGAGGCAACCCAGAGGACAAATAAGCTTGTCTGGGAGTGGCCTCTGAGGCACCTTGGGAGGCAGAGGAAGGCAGACATGTGGGTGGGGTGCTCTGCGCAGCTCACCCCACGGACCCAGTAATGCACAGTGTGCACAGCCCAGCCAAGGAGCTGGGGGGTATCTGTACTGTCGGTCTGCAGGTGCGCAGCGCGAGGACCACTCCCAGGCAGGCAGTAAACAAGGTGTCTTCAGGTGTGAGAACACCCAACATGTGACAGGACCCTGCTCCATGGAGCCCAGCACCTGACAGGTCACCCACACAGTTAGAACCCAGCGCCCCATTGTGTCCAAATTAACCCTTGAGTGGCCTAGTGCAGCCGGAGCTGGGGGTTGCAGCCAGCAAGGCTCTTATAGGAGACACACACTGGGACTCAAGTCTGACCACAGAGCAGGACCCTTGTATTTCTGGGTACCCATACTTAGACCTAGGCCCTCCTGATAAATCTCAGGCTCTTCAAACTCCAGTTGCCTAACACCCCAGAACCAAGGGGACACAAGTCTGAAAGTGTCCGCCTCATCATCTTTGGGCTGCATGGCCGTGCTGGTCTGAACCCTAGAATGGAGGTGCAGGTGGAAGGCTTGAAACAAAGGCATAGAGGCTTGGGGTCTCTCACTGGCAAGGTGGTGAGGGAGAGGACTGTCTGCAGAAGAGACTTCATCCCACCCTCCCCAACCAGTGACCCCAAGACCCATACAGGAAGCTCTGTGGTCCACCCCCACACCTCCCCATGGGGAGGAAAAAGCCACTAGGGAAGATTATTCTGGATGGCTAGAGCCTTATTTCTTCTTTCTTGCTTTCCCTGTCTGCTCTCCTGGGCTTGTGAAGTTTGCTCAATATGGAATGTCCTAATTATTTCTTTCTCCAATGAAGAAGGTGTTAATTGAGGCAGATCTATTTCTGCACCTGGCTTCAACCAGACGGAAATGAGAGAGAGAGAGGGAGCGGGAGAGAGAGAGAGGGAGAGGGAGAGAGAGGAGGGGGAGATAGAGAGAGAGGAGAGGAAAAGGAGAGAAAGAGAAGCGAGTCCCTCTTGGGTCTTAGCTTCTAAGAAGTTTCCTGGGTGTTTCTGATATTGTTTGTTTTGCTCTGTTCTGCATCCTGGACTGGATTGGATCTGAAGAGGGGGGGGGATTTATAGGCGGAGCCACAGGAGGATAGGCAGCCTCAATTTAGGAGAAAAGCTGAAAAACCTCCCAATTAAAAATATAAGACATGTGAGTAAGCGACAGATATATACAGACACCCAGGCAGCGGGTTAATTTTAAAATGTATTTATAACCCAGTTCCTCTGGGGGGCTGTTTCTAGACTCAGCCCCGGCAGTGTTGTGCGTCGGTGGCTGGGGTTGAGAGGGACTGGGTCGAGAACACCTTTGGGTGCTTCTAAAGATAGATGGATTTCCAGTCGTGTTCCTCAGCCTGGGGAGCCCATTTCCTGTCACCCACAACCACCCCAAACACTTGGAAAAAGACAAAGTAGCTTCCAAAATCCTTGGAAAACCAAGACCCTGCTTAGTAGCCATGAAGGCTGAAGTGGATTCTGTCCATGTACCTCCCCATGCAGGGAAATTTGGGGGGCCCAAGAAAGGCCTGAGAAAACGAGGACACCTAGATTAACCGGGTTACAGTAAAGGGCTGCACAAGGGACAGAAAGCAAGCCAGATTTGGACCAGAGGTAGAGAGAGAGAAGGTTCTAGACAGGTGATCTTCCAGCCAACAGTGCCTTACTTATTATAGGAGCCCATACGCCTGAGGTTTATGTTTAAATGAGCCTGCCTTCCTGTCTGTTTTCTTTTCTTTCTTTTTTTTTCTGAGGCACATGTAGTCTCAGGCCAGCCTCGAACTCACTTCGATCCTCCTACCTCTGCCTCCCAAGTGCTGAGATTAAAGGCGTGTACCACCATGCCCGGCTTCCTGCCTATCTGCCTGTTTTCTAGCTGGTTGTTAATTGGTTTTCTTTCTCTTTGTTTTGGGTCCTTTTTTTTTTTTTTTTTTTTTTTGAGACAGGGTCTCACATAGCCCAGGGTGGCCTGGAACTCCTGACTCTCCTGCCACCTCCTGAGTGTTGGATCACAGGCATGTGCCACCATGCCCAGCCACACCTTTGTTTATTAAATATAAATCTAATGCCAGTGGGGATCAGTTCCCAGCTATATAGTTCATTCAAATATTCCTGCATTTTTCTCCTTTTTTCTGTTTGGTTTGTTTTGCACTTGTGTGTAGAGTATGTGTGTGATGGATGCACACGTGTGTGCAGCTATGCTTACTGTGTCCATACATGTTACAGAGACCAGAGGAGAACTCTGGGTACCCTTCTCCCTCCACCCGAGCTGCCATTGGCCAGCAAGCTCCAGTCTCTGCCCCTCTCCCGCCCACACACTGGGTTTAGAGATGTGCGTAGTCACACCCCACCTTTTATGTGGGTTCTGGGGAATAGAACTCGGCAGTCTCTGGCCAGATACGGCCTCATTCATAAGCAGCAAACATTCTTAACTGCTCAGCCAGCTTCCTGTTCTCTTTGATTTCTTTTTTGACACGGGTCTTGCTATGTAGCTCAGGCTGGCCTGGAAGGAGTGCTGGGATTATAGGTGTGCAACACACCCATTATGATTTTCTTTTTAATGAGTCTTTGAAAGGCCAGCAGAACTCACTTATCCAGTGGTGGTCTGTCGCTCTTTGGTGTGCCAGATAGAGGCTAGAAATGGAGGCAGCAAAGGCAGTGATGGCTTCCTGGCTTTTCAGAATGCTTCTCTTCCTCAAATTCTTCTTTTGGAGAAGTACTTCTTAATCACCACGGAATACTGGAAGTTAACAGTGATGAAAATAATCCATGGTGATATTTATGAGATTCAGCCAAAGCTGTACTTAAGGGCAATTTATAGCCTTAGAGGAAGTTAACCATCACAACAGTTCAGAGCGGTGCAATATGCCCACGTGAAACAGGAAGAGAGAACGTAGTCAAAGCAGGGGAAGAACTTAGTGACCCAGACCATGACCTTCAGACCAACAAAGCCAAGCATCAATTTAAAAAAAGGATAGCGAGCCCATTCCATCTTTCTTTTTAAAAAAAATATTTTTATTTATTTATTGGCAAGCAAAGAGAGAAAAAGAGAGAATGGGCACACCAGGGCCTGTAGCCACTGCAAACGAATTCCAGATGCATGCACTGCTTTGTGCATCTGACTTTATTTACATGGGTACTGAGGAATTGAACCCAGGTCCTTAGGTTTTGTGGGCAAGAGCCTTAACCACTGAGCCATCTCTCCAGCCCTTCATTGCATCTTAATGGCCATTTTTCCCCGCGCTCGCTGGGCTCTGTCTCCCTGTTGTATTTTTCCTGCTCCTTCCTCTGATGCCTGTCTTTCCCTTTCACAGACGACATCCAGAGTGAATCTCCAGCCCCGTGTGGAACAGAGGAACCCGCCCGCACCTGCCCCAATGGGACCAAATGTCAGCCGTACTGGGAAGGGCCTAACAACGGGATCACGCAGTTTGACAACATCCTGTTCGCAGTGCTCACGGTTTTCCAGTGCATCACCATGGAGGGCTGGACCGATCTCCTCTACAACGTGAGTGACCCTTGGGTGCCTCAGGCCCCAGCCCCCAAGCACCATGCGAGATTGTCATAGGATACATAGTGGTCCTGCAATTTTAAATATTGTTATTTATTTATTTGCAAGCAGAGAGAAACAGAAGGAGATAAAGAATGAGCGTGCTAAGGCTCCCCCACCTCCCTTACCCCCCCACAGCTGCAAATGAACTCCAGATGCATGCACCCCTTTTGTGCATCTGCTTTATAGGGGTACTGGGAATTAAACTTGGGTCATTAGGTTTCGTAGGCAAGCCATCTCTCCAGCCCAGATCCTGCAATTGTGATCCAAAGGTAGAATTTGAAAAGAGTCATATCTTTTTTATTATTTGTGTGTGTGTGCATGTGGGATTACAGATACCAGCTTTTTACTCGAGTTTTGGGGATCCGAACTCAGGTCCTTGCATGGCCAGTGCTTTATCCAGTGAGCTGTTGGTCCCCGAGTCTTCAAAGTGCTACAGCCTGATGTGAGAAGATGCACACCCTGCCTCATCTGCCGTAACCCCCCAGCGTCCATGGGGCATTGGGTCCAGGGTCCCACAAATACCACCTCTGCTTAAAAACACTGTGGTACTGGCACCAGAGGGTAGTGTCTATGCATGCTTGTCTGTCCTGTCCATTTCTGTCGCATTACAGCATATCAGAGTGCTCGATGGAGCAAGCCAGAGCCCTCGTTCTTTTGTTCAGCAGCACGAGAGTCCATTGTGTCCCCCCTCCACGCACACAGTTTCCTCAGTTGGTTCCCCTGAAGAGACATATTGGGATGAGATCAAGCACTGAGGACCTGCAGGCAGTGGTGCCTGCATGGGTTGTTCATGATGTGTAGCTAGAGCTAGAGTTGGGGTTTCTGGAACTTTGACAGCTACCCGAGGTTGGATAATTTATAAAGAAAAGAGGCTTCTTTCGCTCATTGTTCTGGCAGCTCTCTGCTCTGGTGGGGGCCATGGCAGGTGGCACCCCAGTGGAGGGAGTGTGTGTTGCTCCATTACTACAACTCTCTTGCAAGAACTAACCAGAATCCTGTGAAAACTATGGGAACCATTGGGCTGGGCTGGCCAGGCGCCTGACTCCGCTCTGAGCAGGCCAGTAGCTGAGAGCCATGGACACTCTGGACACATGTGCTCAGGGCATCTTGGAAGCAATGGCCAGTGGGGGCCACCCTCCAGGTAGGACCACCCCACAGGTAGGACCGCCCCACAGGTAGGGCCACCCCACAGGTAGGACCGCCCCACAAGTAGCCTTGCTTCTTGTTTATTTTCTCCATCCTTGCCATGTGCTTGTTCTTTAAAAAATTTATTTATTTATGAGGGAGAGAAAGGCAGATAAATAGTGAGAGAGAGTGGGCGTGCCAGGGCCTCCTGCCATTGCAAACTAACTCCAGATGCATGCATCACCTTGTACATCTGGCTTTATGTGGGTCCTTGGAAATTGAACCAGAGTCCTCAGGTTTTGCAGGCAAGTGCCTTTAACCATGGAGCCATCTCTCCAGCCCAGAAGTTCTATTTATGTATGTATGTATGTATGTATGTATGTATGTATGTATGTATTTGGTTTTGTTATTCGAGGTAGGGTCTCCCTCTAGCCCAGGCTGACCTGGAATTCACTGTGTAGTCTCAGGCTGGCCTTGAACTCACGGCGATCCTCCTGCCTCTGCCTCCCGAGTGCTGGGATCAAATGCGAGCACCACCACCACACCCAGCGGCAGTGACCGTTCTTCATGAAGCCTCTGCTATGTGCCTGGCATTGACAAGCAGGCCACTGCAGAGAGGGCGCCATGAGATGTGTGGTGGGCAGTATCACCCACCCAGAGAGATGCTAGGAACTCGCCCACACAGCAGGGCCAGTCCCCTTCCTACCAGGTTTCCCACCTGCTCCTTCCCTCACTCTTGAAGAGCCCTTCAAGGGGCTGGGCACAAGCAAGCAGGGGAACACTTGACTTTGGATCCCCAAACCCACATAAACCTGGAAAACACACCGGCGAATGATGAGATGGGAGACCCTGCCCTGAACGAGGGACAAGGTGAAGGTCAACACCCAGTCGTCCTTTAACCCCCACACCTGTGCTGTGGCACACGCATGCGCACACACACAGCGCCTCTGGAGAAATCCTAACTTCAGCCCATCTGCAACCCTTTGGGTGTGATTTATAAAACCAGCAAAAACGCGGGATAACTCAAAACCTGACCATGGGGAATGGGTCAAATACCGTACACTAGGTCCATAGGACGGGACATGATGTCGCCATCAACTGTCACCTGTTGAGAGACTATTATAGGATGTGGGACACACTGATCACATAATGAATGGCAGGAAATTAATTTCTAAAAAGGAATTGGGGAAAAGCTGGGTGTTGTGCACACCTTTAATCTCAGCACTCAGGGGGACAGAAGTAGGAAGATGGCTGTGAGTTCGAGGCCACCCTGAGATTGTGTAGTGAATTCCAGGTCAGCCTGGACTAGAGCAAGACCCTACCTTGAAAAACCAAAAATAAATTAATAAATAAAAAGGAGTTGGGTTTGGTAAGCCTTAGGATCTCATGGGCATAAAAATGGAAAGTGTGATTCAAGGGTCCTCGTGTCCTGCCTGTCTGTGTGTCTTCCAGTTGCTCTATAAATAGCACCACCTAGTTTTCATACAGAAAACAACTTACCATGATCAACACGAGGGAGTAGGGGAAGAAAGTCGTTGGTCTTCAGAAGACAGGGAGGAAGGAGTGAGGGACATTCCCTGGACACCCGGTGTCCTGCGGACTGACTGTAACTTCCCTAACTTACCCTTCGAGTCTCCACAGAAGTAAATGTGTGACTGACTGATCACTATATTATTAAGTGCATCCCATAAATGAAGCCAAGGCAATATTATGAAAGGCAGGTTAGTATGTCAATAGCCGTGCCTCCTGGCATAGGCCTGTCTTGGGCGGCTGGGCAAGATCAAGGCCACATAGCAAGACTGTCTGAGAGGAAGAAATAAGAGGGCTGGAGATGGAGTTCAGTGGCTGCGTACTCACCGTGTGCAAAGCCTTCGGTTGGTCTCCAGCACTTGGGGAAAAATATATGCACATATAAATAATACGTACATGTCTATATGATTTGTCTACCTGTGATCAGCAGGCTATTTCTGAAGGTGTATTGCACTCAGTTTAGAGGCATTGGCTCAGTTCTGATGGCGCCCATAGTGAGTGACAGTGGTGGGAGGCGAGCCTGTGTCCCCAGAGCCGCACCTCCAGCCTGGGAGCCCAGAGAAAGGGAGGAGCCAGGCCTGCTCCTTCCATGAGGTCCCCTGAAGAAGTCGCCTCTTAAAAGGTCTCATCGCACCTCAACAGTGCCACTCTGTGGACGAAACTTCCAATGACATGCAATTCCCGCTGGAACCTAATTCCTTTGATTGTGGGCTGGATTTAGACTCACTTTCAGATTGACAGACAGCATCCTCTCTCCACCCTCATGCCTGACAGGCGTCTTTCAGACGGACAAGATCACCATAAGCCAGAAAGCAGACTGTCCCAGGGCAGAGCAGACTGGAGGGATGCATGGGGTCTTGGACAAAAAGCTGACATCCAATAAACTCTGGAGTTTCGTTCTTTCTGAACCTGTGAGGGAGAGTTTAGCCCTCGTTTCTGAGAGACTAAGAGAGCTGTCTGAGGTCACCGGTGGAGGCTCCTGCCTCGCTGTGTCCTGGGAGTGAGGGGAGAAGGAAGAGAAGGCCGATCACTGACAAATCCTCACCAAACACTGGGGCAGACAAGCTGGAAGAGCAGGAAGGGCAATTGTTAGAAACATATTTTTTTAGAGATTTGTCAACCAGCTGTGATGGCACACAACTGTGGTCCCAGCACTGGGGAGGCTGAGGCAGGAAGGTCACAAGTTTGAGACCGACCTGGGCTACATGACAAGATGCTAACTCGATTTTTAAATATTTTATTTATTAATTTTCAAGCTCAGAGAGAGAGAGAGAGAGAGAACCAGGGCCACCACCTTGTGGGTCTGGCTTATGTGGGTCCTGGGGAATTGAACCCAGGGCCTTAGGCACTAGAGGCAAGTGCCTTAACCGCTGAGCCATCTCTCCAGCCCACTAACTCGATTTTTAAAAACAACAGACTTGTGATGCCCCTTTAAGAGATGTGACCCTTTATGACGTCAACAAATAGACATGGCAACTGGTCGCATGAGTTTCATAAATTCACAGGAGTGTGTTAACGGATTTCATGATATCTCTGAACTCTGCGATTTCTTTTTTTTTAATGAGTTTTTTAATATTTTATTCATTTTTCAAGCAGAGAGAGAGAGAGAGAGAGAGATAGATAGATAGATAGATAGATAGATAGATAGATAGAGAGAGAGAGAGCACCAGGCCCACCACCTTGTGGGTCTGGCTTATGTGGGTCCTGGGGAATTGAACCCGGGGCCTTAGGCACTGGAGGCAAGTGCCTTACCTGCTGACTCTCCAGCCCTGAACTCTGCGATTTCTGTTGCATTCAGATGAGTTCTATCTACACTATTATTTTTTTCCTCCCCTGGAAGAAAATGCCCAGTTCTGGTTGAAATGAGCCCATATAAAGGAATCAGTCTCCATTGTTTATAAAAATTCATGGAGCCGGGCGTGGTAGCCCACGCCTTTAATCCCAGCACTCAGGGAGGCAGAGGTAGGAGGGTAGCTGTGAGTTCAAGGCCAGCCTGAGACTACATAGTGAATTCCAAGTCTGGAATTCCATGCCTGGACTAGAGCAAGACCCTACCTCAAAAAACGAACCAACCAAACAAACAAACGAGCTGTGTTGAGGAGACGTTTTAAGCCCTATCCTGCAGATAAGGAACCTGAGACTCATGGGGATGGAGTGGCCTCCTGAGTCTCCCAGGCAATAAAAACAAAGGCAGGGATGAGATGGCTCAGCAGTTAAGGCACTTGCCTGCAAAGCCTGCCAACCTGAGTTTGATTCCCCAGCACCCACGGAAAGCCAGATGCAAAGGTGCACAATGTGGCTATAGGCCCTGGCACACCCACCCATTCTCTCTCACTTGCTCTCTCCGCACTTTGCAAATAAAAAATATTTTAGAAAAAAAAAACAAAGGTAGGATTTGAATTCATCACTGAGCACTATATATTATAGTCCCTTCTCGTGTCTTTTGCCCTGTCTTCTCTCTCTCTCCTCCCTTCCACCTCCCCCTCAGACTTCCTCCTCTTCTCTTCTTCACAAGTACTTGTCCAGTATTAAGGCCTTTGGATGTGGGGGCTGTCAACCACTCAGTCATCCAACAAACATGCCTCGAGTGCCTTCTGTATGCAGGCACCTTGTGAATGTGCAGTGCATATGTGCCTCCTGCATGCAGACGCTGGTCCAGGCGCTGAGGGGCTGAAATTATTTTGGGGAAAGGTGGTGGTGATCTGTTGGATTGAGACAGTTGGCAGACATTGAAATAGTCTGGGCCTGTGGGGACCATGCTGGCTAGAGCAACATCTACCACTGTAGGATGAACACAGCTGCAGACAGAACACGCATGCGCTCAGCTCCATACCAGTAAGACTTTAAATGAAGGACAGAGGGGCCGCAGTGAGCCTGGGCTTGGAACTTGTCAGATGGTGTGCACCATAATGGGAGCAGAGGACAAAATTAAAGCAGTTGAGGTCACCGACTGCCCAGGGGATAGCCTGCAAGAAATCCCAAGATGACCTGAAGGAGGGGCAGGAGAGCCACATCAGTCTCTCAAGGAAGGACATCGGGGTGGGCAGAAGAACCCTGGCATTTGTGAGGGGCGATGAGGCTGTGCAGGAGAGGGGACCCACAAAGCCAGGGAGGTGACAGGCTTCACAGGCAGACAGCCCCTGTCATTTAAAGACAGGTGTAAAAATGAAGGGGAAATGAGGGCTCAGAAGATAATTAAGTCATAACATGATGTACAACGGATAGGAACTGGGACATGGCCTCCCTCACGACCACTGTCAGACTGGCTTTGTCGCCATCAAATCTACCCCATTTTTATCTCATCGACTGGGTATTGGTTCTCCTGAGCTGAGTATTTTGACCCTCTGTATTTTTTCCTGAACGATCCAGGGGGGGAAAATCAGAGGGAAATAAACATAAGACAGAGGCGCCAAAGGCTTTTGCTGGGACTCAGCCATTAATTTGCCTGACAAGTATTTATAGGTGCTCACTAAGTACTAAGAACCTGCAGTGCTGGGCTGAATCAGGCTCTTCTCTCCCCGGCCTCAGGCTCCTGTGCACACCCGAGTGGTCTGGGGGTCCCTCGCCTCTTACAGCCTGCTTGGCCTCCGCAGGCATGGAGGATGCGCTAGTTAGCTCTTATCCCCACGACCAAATGCTTGCCAGAAACAGCTGGAGGGAGAGTTTCCTGGGGTCAGTTTTAGAGATCTGGGTCCATGGGCGGCTGGCCACTGCTGTGGGCTGTGGGGAGGGAGGCAGAATGTCATGGTGGAGGAACAACTCGTCACCCCCATGTTATGAACTACAGGTGAGTGGGACCCCCAAGACTCCCCTCTGCTGGGATGGTGCAGGGTGCTGGCCTGGGGAGAGAGGAAGTCACAGCAGGAAGGAGGGGTGAATGCCTCAAAACAACAGAGATGCATTCTGGGGGCTGGGGAGGTGGTTCAAAGGTAAGAGCATTTGCAGGGCAAGCACAAAGACCCGAGTTCGAGTCCAGAAACTCTGGAAGTAGCTGGGTGTGACTATTCTTGCCTCTAACCCCAGTGGAGGGGGGGCAGGAGGATCATGGTTGAAGAGAAAGACTGAGTAGCTCCAGGTTCCATGAGAGACTGGAGAATGACCAAGGGGCACCTGACGCTCTCCTGGGGTCTCTGTACGTGTGCACATGAGTACACACATCACACACTGTACATCCACACAGAACAACCCTGTCACTGTTCTGAAGACCAAAAGTCCAAGATCAAGGTGCCCTGTGTGACCGCCAGGGCCCTACCTGGGTGGGGACAGATGTGGCAGTGTCTGAGAAGGAGCTTTGTCATATAGGGGCCCGGCTGCTCCTCCCTGTCTGTCCTTCCCTCTTCTCCACCACCACACCCTGTCCCCATCCAAGCTGCCCCGTGTGACGGCCCAGTTTTGCTTGTCACCACCGGCTGCCGCTCTCGCTCCCAGCACTATATTTAGCCCTGAGAAACGGGAACAAGAGTCCCTCAGCTGTTGGGGGGGGGGACAAGAAATGCACAAACCCAGGCTTGCCTTCTGTCCAGCTTGTTTCACTGACTTCACTCTTCCAGAACTTTCCACAAGCAAAGCTTTGAAAGTTTAGAACAAGAGTATGGACTTGAGCCTGGAATATCCATTGTCTCGAGAACCCTGTCATGATTAAGACTGAAGTTTGCTTGTTTTAATTATTGGGGCAAAAATGCTTATAAAATGTGCTTTCTTTCCTTTATATATTTTTTAAATATTTTATTGATTCATTTTCAAGCAGAGAGGTGATAGAGAGAGAAAGAGAGAGAGAGAGAGCACATCATGGCCAAAACCTGTGGGGCTGGCCTATGTGGGTCCTGGGGAATTGAACCCGGGGCCTTAGGCACTGGAGGCAAATGCTTTAACCGCTGAGCCATCTTTCCAACCCATCTTTCCTTTATATTTTATTTCTATTTATTTGTAAGCAGAGAGATACAGAGAAAGAGAGAGAGAATGGGCTCACCAGGGCCTCCAGCCACTGCAAAGGAACTCCAGATGCATCTGCACTTTGTGCATCTGCCTTACGTGGGTACTGGGAATTTGAACCCAGGTCTTTAGGCTCTGGTGGCAGTGTCCTAACCACTGAGCCATCTCTCAGCTCCAAAGTGTGCTCTCTTAATTGCCTGCTTGTTTTCTCCAGGGGCCGCCACGTGTTAGGCAAGCGCTTTATTGCTGAGCCACAGGCCCAGGTCACTGGGTTCTAGGCGGCTCTACCGCTGTGCAGCCTCTCAGAGCCATTCATTGTAGCCGAGTACCTGGGCCAGCAGCATGTCCCCCCCATCACAGCTGAACCCCCACTAGACACTGACACCCCAGCCCCTGCACCTTTACTTCCATCTCCCTTTGAGGACCCTCTGCCTAGGGGTGAGTCACACGGTGTGTCCTTTTGTCCTTCTGTCACTTGGCATCTATGTGCAGTTGGTGTGAATCTCCTTTCGTTTAAAGACATCTGACCTCTAACAAAGACAAGGCCAAAAGTAATGGTGCAGACTATAGGGGCAGTACTCTGAAGGCTGACACAGGAGGCTAGCCTGGGCTACATAGTGAGCTGCTGCTTGAAAAAAATAATTGGGGGCTGGAGAGATGGCTCAGTGGTTAAAGCACTTGCCTGCAAAGCCTAATGACCCAGGTTTGATTCCCCAGTACCCACATAAAGCCAGATGCACAAAGTGGCACATGCATCTGGAGTTCTTTTGCAGTAGCTAGAGGCCCCGGTGCACCCATACTTTCTCTGTCTCTCTCTGTCTCTCTCTCTCTGTGCCTGCAAATAAATAAAATACTTTTTTTAAGCCCATGGTTCATGACTGACGAGCTTATGGATGTTTACAAGCTGAACACACACACCCATGTAACCAAGCACTTCTATGAGGAAATGGAACCTCTGGGCCCCATCAGCGCCCATCTCAGCCAGGCCTGGTGACTCATTTGGTTCACTGGTTGGTTACCTTCTCGTCGCCTGGACAAAATCCCACCTCAAAGACATTCATGGAAAGAAAGGGGTTGAATTCGGCTCAGGGTTCTAGAGAGTCCCGCCCATCATGGCGCGTGTGTCTGGAGTTGGTTTGCAGTGGCAGGAGGCCCTGGTGCGCTCTCTCGTGTTCTCTCTCTCCATCAAGTAAATAAATAAAAATATTTTTTAACTCACACGTTGGCATCTCAGCACTCAGGAGGCTGACAGGGAGGGTCGTGGGTTTGGAGTCAGCTTGGGCCACAGAGAAAGCCCTTGCCTGATGGGCACACGGAGAAGAGCTCCGGGCATAAGCCGTGAAGTGCCTCCCCAGCGCCCCCCATGAAGGAAGAACAAATGCCATATGCTGAAATCTTCACACCTCCCCTCACCAAGTACCTGAGAATGTGACCTGATTTGAAGTCTTTACACATGAAACTTGTGAAGTTGGGGTCACTAGGTGGCCCTAATCCAATATGACTGGTGTCCTAATAAAAGGGAGCAACATGGGGCTGGGAAGATGGCCGGTGGGCCAAACGCTTGCCCTGAAAGCACAGGACCTGGCAGGGAGAGACCAGAGGTTAATCACTTTCCTTCTTACTTTTTCAGTTTTTTTGTTTTTCGAGGTAGGGTCTCGCTCTAGCCCAGGCTGACCTGGAACTCAATTTGTAGTCTCAGGGTGGCCTCGAACTCACAACAATGCTCCTACCTCTGCCTCCCGAGCAATGAGATGAAAGGCGTTGTGTCACCACTCCCGGCTTGTATTCCACTTTACTCTTTTTTTTTTAAATATAAATTTATTGTCCATAATGAGTTACATTATTTAGTGGGCAAACCATGAGTTGTTATCCCGAATTCCCCAATTCCCCCCCTCCCCATCCCTGATCGGTTGGATATCCTCCTCCGTGGGCTGTCTGTCCTTGTGGCAAGGGGTCCTGAATATCCTAGTACTCAGCCTGGTCTTCCTGGCCCAAGTGTGTTGTTACTGATGGGTCCACTTTACTCTTTGAGAAAGGATCTCTCCTGAGCCTGGAGCTAGGAAATCCTTGGGATCCTCTTATCGCTGTCTCCCTTGCACTGAGATTATGGGTTCATGCCATCCTGTCAGGCGTTTACATGGTGCTGGGGATCCAGCGAG